>CABFOS010098769.1:8307-25113 GCA_900660315.1 Diretmoides pauciradiatus | reverse complement strand
GGTGTGTGGGGGCCTGGGGTTAGGGGGAGATCATAGCTAACCCAGCTTCAATAAAGGGGGCCAAGCTGCAGGCCACAGTGTCTCAACATTACACAGGGGGTACAAACCAGAGATCAGATCACACACAGACACAGACACACATACTCATACACAGACATACACACACACGCACACACACACACACACACACTGTGTTGATGGAGGGAGATAATCTTTTGAAATAGCAGATAATTACACCATATGGCAAACAGCCGGGCCTTCCCTCTCCGAAAGCCTATCGCCGACAAACCACACACTTTATTTTCTACTATGAAACTCTCATGGCTGTGCAGGACCCTCTACATAACCTGATAAAAGCGGCATTGGAGGAGTGGGTGGGGAGAGGCGTCAGCTGCTAGACAAAATAAAAAAGGCTCTATTTGTTCCCCGACAATAAACGTCCCCATGTTGGAGCTCCTCTACAGCTGCAGCCAGATAGCCTTCCATTTCTAACTGCAGGCGAATAGACGGTGATCTGTCCTTCATGTACTCTACGTTGCTTCTGTCTGCATGAACGGCGGCCAAATTAATATCAGTTTAGTGTCATCGTTCATCAAGAAACACAACATAAAAAAACACATTTGTCACATGGTGAGACTTTTACAGTGGAGAAATGCCTATAACTTGTACAGTGGGATTTATGAAGATGCCGTTTTTCCTTGGTAAGTGTCAGATATATTGAGGATTTATACCTGATATTGAAACTATCTTCATGGAGTCACAAAAATCTGCTTCAAAAGGAGCACAGTGAACACCTGCAGATACACAGAGAGACACAAATAACAACATGAGCATACTGTTATACAGACACTCACACACACAATATCGGATATTGATTTTTACCTTGCACAGAAACCATCAGGCTTGTCTGGGAATGTGAAAATCTATATATGCATTTATAATCAATTCGATTTCCATTCGAAAGCGTCCTGAACCAAAAAAGATTAATGTCCACAGCGAATCCCCCGGAAATCCCCAAAGATGCTTCCCCTGACGCTGAGCAACGAAAAAGCTGGAGGAAGTGCCAGCGGTGTGTCTCTGGGGTGGTCTGATGTGGCCGTGGGCGAGGCTTTAATGTAGCTGTATGTCCATTCCAGTGTATACTGTACATTCATTCATAATGACTAACAGACCTGCAGCCTGTCGGGGCCTCACACATCACTCCATGCCTACACATGCATATGCTCTGCTTTAATAGCAGCTTTCAGACTTCTTTGTATGTGTCCTGCGGTCTTCACAAAAAAAAACTTAACAGGGGGGGTTGGGTGTGAAAAATGAAGCTTCAGAAACAAAATGGTCATTATACTGTGGAATACTCACGTACATAGTCTTCTACACCTGTCCACTTACACTGAGGATCTACAATGGCCTCATTGACATAATACTTGACCCATGTCAGTCGGGCTGATTATATACTGTGGTCATTAAAGTCAATTTACAAAATGTACTATGATGACTGTTTGGCTGCTATGTCAGAGGCAGTGTGATGGTTCACTACCTACCATACATACATCTGGGCTTCCTCAACATCTGGCTATGGTATTACATGTGACATAACTGCTGCAGACATTACGTTCAAAAGAAAAGCCCTTTCAACTGCTAGAACTGCCCCACTATTACTACTGCCTTCAATGCCACTGCTGAAGTATCTAACATTTTTCTGTTTCTTCTATTCGGTCTCTGCAGCTTCTCCTGTGTTACAGATCGTTCTCCCCTCCCCTCCATCTCTCTCCATCTCCCTCTCCCTGGAGCAACAATGGAAGAACAATATAAACTCCTCTCTCGCCACCACCAAGATGTAGAAAAATCTATTTTCTACATCAACTTGAGACTGAAAAGCCGCTTCACTCATGTGCCTCATTCAAGGAGTATTAAAACTGTCATTACCTGAGCCTAAACTGCTGATAAGAGATGGGATATTAAAAGAGAACAATAAACATGCTCCATGCCGGTCCAGTCCATTAGAGAGCAGATAAGGTGCAGAGTCCATTCAACATGTGCAAAGACAGAAACCTAAAACAAAGGGAGTCTGAAGTGCACATTATAGAAAGACCAGTAACATACAGTAGGTGCCGAGCTGACTCACATATCGTTGACCTAAATAACCAACAAAAATGCAGCAAAAGGCTTCTTGGAGAACTATTTTCACACGAAACCTTCCTTACCTTATCGCACAGCAAATAACACTTTTTATTGGTCCAAGAGATCTCTGTACCTTTAGGCAGTCTGTGCGTCTGGCTCTGGAGGAAGTCACCAGCAGTAGAATGAGACTGACAGATGAGAGGGCCAGACAGACAATTACTGACCAGGTATGTCCTTTATACCCACCTAAGGCTGGGCAGAGGAAATGAAGGAATTTATGATGTCATAAAAAAGTGCCAGAAGAGAAGTGCCTGAGAACAGGTTGTCTCTGGAGCTGGGGCCATAAAAGACTCCTGTGGTTTCTCCTTCCTCCCCCTGGCTACTGCCTGGCTGATGATAACACTACGCTGAGCGCCACTGACTGAGAGTCCACAGAGATATGCAGCAGACGCAGAGTGCAGCTGTATGTACACAATTCGAATCTAACAAAGAGAGTTGTGATATTTGGTAACATATTGGTTGAAAAACTGCAATATTACACTGTGCCAATCATTCAATAAAAATTAACTATTTGGGACTGGACCACTATTATTTCTTTGATCTATTTGCAGTTGTTTTGTGTCTCTCTCTACAGTTTAAACCACAACACCGGAAATGAAACTGAGCTCTCTGGAAACATACATAACAAGGAAGCACCATCTGTGGGTCTAATCTAAGCAGGTAGAAGGCAGAAAACACAAAAAAAACTTTTTTCAGTGCATGCACACACACAAACTCACACCTATATGAACTCAGCACAGTTCTCGCTAACACAAAAAGACACAGACACAAACAAAGATACAGATACACACACACACACACACACACACACTCGCGAGGCTTGTTAAAAAGAGGAAGAGAGAAGGTGGTTATTTGCTCTACAACCTCACTAAGGAGGTTTCCCATTGTAAAAAGGAGTGGCAGCACAGCCCCGTTTCCTTTCATCCCTCTCCTCAAGGCACGCTGCCTTTGTCTCTCAGAGGTTGGGACAACCGGCCTCCCGGCTACGCTACAGTGGTCAAATACCTGGGAACTACCACTGTCCTGGTGGGAAAAACAACAAGAAAAGGAGGAGAGAGAAGAGGTGTGAGTGTTAATCTGAACTGAACAGCTGAGAAGGAAGAGTCTGTTAAATAAGAGAGGGAGAGAGAGGGGGAGAAAAAGGAACCGTGGACACCTGGTGTACACAAAAGCACACTTACAAAAGATGCTAAATCTCCTGAAAATGAACAAAGTTGTATACTTTCCCAATTTGGTTCTCTCTTTCATTGCCCCCGTCCCTTTTTGACAGCACAATTAAGAACTTTGAGGTTAAGGAAGGCAGGTCTGGTCTTTTTTTTTCTTCCTTTTTTTTCTCTCTCTTCCATTTCTGCACTTTCCTGCCAGCTCAGCAGAATGAGAGCAGTTCCTGTTACAAGGTACCGTATGTACGGTATAGGGGTGAAGTGAGTTTAAGTCTCCCCCAAACCGACCACAGCCGGCTGAATGCAAAGCTTTAAGTTCCAGTCCACTCCACTCAAGTCAGCCTGTCTTGGCAACCAAACCTCACTGCCACACCTCATAAAGAACAGCTCAGGCTACAGGGTTGTATTTTCAGTCCGGGGAAAGATAAGGCAAAATAAGAACGAATGAGTAAAAAAAAAAAAAGAAGGAAAAAAGATCCCACCCCTTCGAATGATTGAATAGAAAAAGAGAAAAGCCCACAACAAAAGCCCTTCAGCTAAACTCCAACGCACACTTCCACTATATTGAATTGCAATGTCACTATAGGAAAATAAAACCCAAGGACAAATTGCAGCAGGAAACATAAGAAGGTGAAAATGCCATTAAGGGATTGTTGAGATCATAATCCTCTCTTCATTTCTGGTTCGCCTTAGCTGTTCAGAAGGAAGTGAGGACCCACAAGTTTATTTTCAAATTGTCCACAAAGAATGCCTGTCATTTCCTGGCGTTCCCCACTTCCATATGAAAGCCCGCTTTCCTTTAGGAACAATGGGAAAGATTCCAAAATTTCCATGGGGAATTTCTTATACAATAGACAGCATGTTGTGACCGAATGGAGACAGTCTGTTACTTTCAGCTCCAACAAGATCTAGACTAATGCGATGTTTTTGTCTAACAACTACTACGCCTCATGATTAAAGCCGCCCCAACAGCCGTACCGTCTCATAAATGAGCTCTGAATGAACTCTAATGGCCGACCTGAATCTGCCTTTGACAACTAACTGGCAAATCTGTTTTATCTCCTGTCTAGGATGTTGCTAACATACAGTGTGAAACTGCTAGATAAAAGGAGCTTTTGAAGCATTAAGTATAGTTTGGACAGATGTCTGACTTTATTAAGCATAGCACATAGTTCAGTGGAGTACAAGGCATGGAGAGTGGTTAGAATCAAAAACTTCGGAGAGCAGATGTTCCAGGTTTAATAGGCTTGGTCTGACCAGGTGAGAGGAGTGAGATAGCAGAAGGGGGCTGTCTAATGATTATAAAGTTCCCTTAGCGCCTTAATCAGTGTTCAGTGACCCATAACCTTACCTGTAACACAGATAACCCAAGGAAATTATTTGGGAAGCATATGTATACACACACACACACACACACACAGGGTGCAAGGGTTTGTCAATTAACTGAAATAGTGCGTTTGATTCCGACATGAAAAGAGAGAGGATATGCCGCTGAACAGGCCAATCAGCTCTTGAAATACCACCTAGCTTGACCCGAGCAGACCTGAGCCCTGGGCTAGACAAGTGGTCAGAGGTCATCCACTCATCTAGACAGGCAGAATGCCATAACCCCAGAGGCAGGGTGCAGAGGTCCATCCATTATGTAACCTGTGCTTTTACCCAAAAACCACAACCACATACAAAAGCAAGCACAAAAACAGACACACTCGCTCGCTCACATACGGACAGACTGCTACTACTCGAAGTCTCATTCAGCCTCAAATATCAGTTACCTTTGACGCATGCGTTTATCCAATCCAAGTGCATCTGCTAAACCACCGCATTAAACTGAACTATTATAAGATTGAACTGCGTTGTTAGACCGGTTCTCCCAGCATTCCTAGCTTTGTATCGCTAGCTGTTTGATCAATTCTGAGTTAGTGAAAAAAACAAAAACAAAGCACACTCCACCTCTATTTCTGGAGATACGGTGCATTACCCACTAGCGTCCTAAGCTTTTTCATGTCTTCCGGAAATAATGCATGATTTTGCATATAATATTTTAGTGATTGATTGGAACAATGAGGAGGATGTGTGTATCGTCTTCCTTCCCCTTCATCTGTCATGTGATGGTTTATCAGAAATGTGTTTTTAAGATGTGTAACTATGAAAGACAACTGATGGTTAAGAACTGCTCTCCTCCTCTACTCCATTGCCTGCTGCGGCTGATGAGACTCATCACTTATGACAGTGGGCAGCACAGAAATGATCACAGTTCCAGCAGGAGATGATCTAGGCCAACATCCAGCCACCTCTATGCGGAGCCAAAAGAAAGTGGTTTTACTCCATTCACTCATTCTACTCTGATAGCCCACTGAGAGCAATTTCACCTTGAAAACTAAATTAAAGCCCTACAACAGACACAGACTGTTTGTGGCTGCTCATTCTCTCTGTGGTGGACAGTGCTTAAGTGAATTATGTGTAACTCAGCCCTGAGAGGGACGGAAGTCAGGATATCATTGATCATATCAGCACCTGTCAATACCTCTCACTTGCTCTCTTCTGCTCTCTCTCTCTCTTTGTCTCTCTCCAAAGATAACCTGGACTAACACTTGAAACAGCCAATTCAACTGAATTGATTATGTAAAAGACAAACTGATTGCAAACAGTCAAACACTCTGAAAAAAGTCAACAAGTCACGTGATTTCTTTCTTTCAAGATGAGGCACTTATGCATTTTTTTCTTCTTCATTAAATTTAGGACCCCCTATACAGTCCACACCCATTAAAATGCTTAAAGTGCTGCACTAAGCGTCTGGTCCTACTATATCCAGATGGCAGAAGAATTTATGGAGACTGCCTCATTAACCTTAAGGCACTTTAGCGCTTGGCACTGCGCGCTGAGAGACGAGGCAAAGCTCAAAAAACATCTCAGCTGCATTACAGGCGGGCAATTGCTAAACTACCTGCAGGGATACCCGCTATAAGACCGGGCAGAGTGGCATGATATGTGGCCCCTCAAAATTGAGTCAGCATTGGGGGTTTTTTATGCTTATGTGGCCACTGAGCATCCTTTCACAATACCCACCCTGAAAATGGCAGTCTGGCGGCTTTGGCCACATGCTGGAGGCCCAAATTCCGTGAGGAAGTCAGATGCGCCAGGACTACTTCCGAGAATCCAGGATGCGCCAGAAGCAAAGACGCGCGCCCCGCGTGTCCTGTAGGCTACCGGCACTATTTCCTCTGTACAATTACATTTGAACAAAAAGAGTCATGTTTTATCTTTCACTGTACCTCTTCATGAAACCATCACATATTTGAAATGCAGTCATTTGTGTGCGTGTTCGTAATTTTCTGCCATTCGTTACGCACCCATCCACGCGGATCTCAGTGTGAGTCACGGCTTAGCGCGACGAGGGTGGAGGCTCTGAATGATCGCTGTCTGTTTTTCTGCTCTTCAGGTGTCTCACTCCGAGTCGTTGGACCAGGAGGGTGGTGGTGGTGGTGTAATGTCGATACAATGACAGATGGTCCAGACAAAGCCAGTGCGCATTGTTCAGCTGAAAAATAATAGCCACCGTTTATCAGTGTTCGCAGACTTTAAGGCCCATTAGGAATAAACGACTGTCTGGTGAGTGAAATGAATCAAAGTTTTATTGTTCGGCTGTTTTGGAAAGGTTCTTTTGGATTCCATCGGCTAAAACTTCCCCATATAGCATCTATCTCTAAAACATACTGTAAAACCTAAAGCGTAAAAGTTGAAGTGTGCAAAAAAGGGGCACTCCAGCTGGCGCAGATCACGTGAAATCACGTTTTCCTCGGGCCACGCGAATGCTCTTACGAAATGAACGATGAAACATCCCCCTTTTTTTCTTCCACTGGCATGTTGAACAAATTCACATGCGCTGATTTGGAGACGTGCAGCCGCTTATTACTGTATAGATACTAGAGCTGCCAGTGCAAACCCCACAACATTGTCAAATAGTTGTTTTTCCTCTCCAAGCCTGTACATATTCAGCAGAAAAATCCATGCTTTCCAACATAAATACCTAAAATATACATTAAAGAAAAAGTTCAAAACCATCCAACTATGGTATGGTATGGTATGGTGGTATGGCACATCAATTAATGATTAAATTTCTCGACCCATTGCAGCAGAATATGCACAGATTCTATTGAGGAAAAGATCAAACAAAACACTGCATCTACACAACCTCGCTATTATCATTATTTTTTATATAGTTTATACATTTTACACGGTGGCATACTTACATACAATACCAGACTGCAGCCCTCCTGCTCGCTGAACAGCAGGATTGATTGTCCTGTCGAGGTGGACTGATGTGTTAGGACCGATATGTTGAAGTCTCTGCCACTGTGGCATTCTCACTCTCATCACTTCAATCCAACGCCAACTCCACTCTGAGTCTGAGCGCCTCCCGGTCTGAGATCCACAGCCTACGTCTGTTTGAGAGGCGGTGGGGAGGGCATCCGGTTTACATGGATCACCGGGAGCGACGGCATTGGCTCAGAGGAGATAGCTTGATAAAATGCACCGCTCCCATTGGACGGCGAGGCGACGGAGGAGGGGGCACTCGTGTATTATTCAGTAGAGCTCGGGTGGGGAGTGGAGGAGGATAGTGAGGGCAAGCGGCATATGCAGACAATGGCCTGTCTCTCTGAAATTCTGTTGGTGGATTTCATTGACTTATCCTTTACAATTTAGCCTACTTTTAAATAATCTGATCATTTCGGCAACAAGCAGATCTGAGGACTCAAGTAGGCAGCGCCCTGTCTTCCCATATCCCATAATAATCACTATAGTCTCCTAGTGTGTCTATGGCAGTCAGTCGTGTTTATAATGTCCTTATTGTATTTAATATTTCATGTGGCACCAATATTCCCATAATATTTCTGTATGGAAAACCTCTAATATTCTTCAGAAATGTGTTTTTCATAAAAAATGAAATATGCTGGCGCATACAGTTTGAAGGGGCCAACTGAATAAATAAAATATATTCTTTTAGATCCTGTGTGTGTGTGTGCGCGTGTGTGTGTGCATGTGTGTGTCTGTGTATCTGTGTGTGCATCTGTAAGCGTGTGGGTGTGTATTTGTGTATCTCTGTGGGTGGGTGTATCTGTATCTGTGTGTGTCTGCATGTGTTTGTGTGTCCGTGGTTGTGAGTGTGAGTGTGTGAGTGTGTGTGTATATGTGTGTGTGTTCCTCTGCCCTGTATGTAGGCTACGAGAAAGCTAGAGCTGCAGAATTTTCCACAGTGGAGTAGGGGGGAAATGGTGCATGGATAATTCCCTCTTCAGATCCTCTGGTACTCGGAGAGTACTCGGCTGAATCAATACTGCTCAAAGCTTTCTCATGTTCCCCTTCTCACATCAGTGCTACTGTTGGGAAGCGGCGCTAGAGGAGTACAGGTCAGTCCATTTTAGCAGGCATTTCATAGACAGGATGCTTTGAATGAAATACTTCAACACTCTCCTGTAGGCGTAATTACAATACTATATCACCCCTGACCCGCCGGCTGCCACCCCCTTTGCACGCGCACACACACAGACACACACACACACACGGGCGGATTCACATCCATAATAGAGAATGTGAGGTGTTAACCTGCATACTGAGCTAGTGTGTGAGCAGACAGAGAAATCCTAATAACCACAGCGGGGGCTCTACTCTGACCAGTAGCCATGGTGATTGAACACATTTCTCCACACAGCAGAAAGGCAGTGTGTCTGTGCTGCACCACACAGGCCTTTATTACATCCCGGCCCTCGGACTGAGAGGGAATGAAGCACCAGGTGAAAGCTCACAGACATTCATCTGATTGTGACTCCGGTTTTATGACTAAGAGGTCATCGACCACAAATTAGCTCTTGTTGTAAACTGTACTTGTTGTCTGCGTTAAACTGGTGAAATGGCGTGCACCCCCCTGTGAAACAAGTCTCAACAAAGCAGCATCTTATTATTGTGTGAACTGGAAGTCTAATTTGCATAGCTGGTGGGAATAGTGCTCTCAGAAGAAACACCTAGATTTATTCAGTCTAATTTCAAATATCCAAATGAGAGCAACAGCCTTGGCTAGATTTCCTCTAAGCTTGTAATCTCTCTTTCGTATTAATTTAGCTGCAACTTCAATCACAGCTTCAAAACATTCACAAATCTAGCAGTGTGTGTGTGGGTGTGTGTGTGAGTATAGCCTGTATATACACTGTATAAATGGTAAGTGTGTGTAGGTCTGTGTACATGCATCCATGCCTGTGTGAGTTAGATTGATGTACGTATTTACCCTTGTTGTGACCATATGTGTGTCCGGCCTGCTCTGTCCCCTGGGCTCAACAGAAATGGAAAATGTGTCCGATGTGCTACTGTAGATTTCCATGACAACGTATTAAGCCCAGGCTTAAACCATGTGCCATACTGTGCCTACTAAGAGTGACATCTCCCACTGCTTTAGTAATGAGTTGTCTAGCGTTCTGTCATCCTCTACAGATGGAGTAAACAGGCCACTCAACACTTCTGGGAATTATCTAGGGAGAAACCTTTTAAAGTTCTAGTAGTCATGGTTGAGATAAGAAGAAGAAGAAGAAGAAATATTTTTATTAAATCCCCAAGGGGAAATTCAAGTTGTTATTTTTTATACACACAAACCCTGAAATACCCACACATGCAAACACAGAACCTACAGATATACATGCATTGATGAAGAGATGTCCGATTGATGGGGCTGCCGCTTGATGGCGCCCCGAGCAGTTGGGGGGTTCGGTGCCTTGCTGGGCAGTGCCCAGGAGGTGAAAGATGTCCAGTCCACCTCCATCTGACTGGTCTGTGCTGGACTTGAACCAGCAATGCTCCAGTTCCCTGCCTACGGACTGAGTTACTGCATTTCACGCAAACTCGTGTTTACATCCATCCACAAGCCAAGATGATACACAGATATTAAACATATTGGGTTGTACTGCATATGGGTAATATGTGGATCACAATTTCCTGAAGAAAGAGAAGAGGGGATATTAAATGTTAAGCTCAGATGTGTTCTTCTTGCAATAGCAATCAATAGCAATAGGTTTTAAGTCTCAGAATGGCAAGCAGCTATAAAATCTGGATTATCATGAGTAACAGGTTTTGTTTACGTGATGGGTCAGAAAGTCTTCATATAGCTGTTCCTGTTCTCATACAGCTAATTGTGAACCAGTGTGAAATGCATTATCTCGCATCATGACCAGTATGGCAGAGTCCCCACTGACTCCGGACCACCTCTACCGAAGCCTCAGTACAACCCTATCATCATGGATGCCTCATGTCGGGTTGCATTCTCTTGTGATGCCAGGAGCAAATTCTCTGTCTCAATTAATCACTGAGTTTCTAATGGAATGCTTCCCTTCAGGATGGGGCCCATCACAGAGGGGGCTGTAGTCAGTGCTGTTGGTGAAGCCGCTGTGATTGCCTGAATACACTCCCAGCTTTGGAGTCACTGCAGATGTCTGCTAATTGTGGTGATTATGGCGAACGGAGGGGGGTAGGAATATGTAATGAATTTCCCATTGCTTTCATGCCTGACATCCTTTGGTTATGTGCATCTGCTGTACAAGCAAAACATCCGCAGGGTTTGGAGACAGACAAAAGTGACATGGAGAATGGGCATTGGCTTTTGGATGGGCAACTATTATAGCACCAAGTGTCACCAAATTGGGTCCATTTATTCTGTTGGTTCTGTTCATTTCTAATAAAATGCAGGTTTGAATTCCTCTCTCCTCTCCTCTCTTCTCCTCTCCTCTCCTCTCTTCAATCCCATTCCTTTCTTCAAACTGCTCCTCTTTTTAAAATCTCTGACTGGGTGCATCACTCTAAGCTGTGGATGACACACAAAACAGCTTTTCTCATTGGCCAACTCCGATCCATCTAGCTTCAGACTCCAACACACACAATTAAGTCTATTGTTTAGTCTATTGTTTGGTGCTTTGTGAAAAGCATCCTCCTCAACAACATACCTACCAAAAACACTCTCTCAGATTTAAACTGAGGAAATGTGTGTGGTTGTGGCGTTTTAAATGATGATGCCTTTATGTAAATTGGTTATGCAGATTCAAAACCTATTAAATTGACAGGATTATACAAGCAACCTACATTTCTTCATGTTCTGCTAAAAATGGTTGTCATGCTACTCTGGACATTGAACCGTAACAAATCATATTCATACATTCAGCATATTAATGAAGTTAAATATCAAACATTCTCGCTCCTCTTGCATAAAGTATCTGTTGGAAATGCAAACATGCCTGATTTACTGTGAATGTGCTTTTGCACGGCTAGAGTTAGCTAATTCCTTTGGGGCAAGTGCCCTTCCTGTCACACTGATCAAAAAATGTCTCTTGATATGAGCATGAACTGCTCCATGCCCCATCACCATCAATGTCTGTGCATGCGTGCATGTGGATGTGGGTTTGTGTGAGTGTGTGTGTGTCCATCCCCCATCACTACAGGCTGTATTATGCATTGTTGTTGGCATGGCCTACATGCTCATCCAAGCATGGTCCAGTGTGGTACAGTACACACATCTTCCCCTCCCCACTCCACCCCCTGTCGTGTCCCCAGGCCCGCTTCATTTACCTTTGCTCCTGAATTAATGCTAGTTAACTGTCACATTAACTCAGATCTGTTGACCCTTTTTGTCAACAACATAAACTAGCCTCAGTATGTAAAGGCTGGGGTTGTTTTTGCTTTGATAAACAGAACACGCATCAACAGCATTTAATTGAATGTATGTAGGCTAGCTAAAGCAGAAGCCATCTATAGGGGGCCGAAGTTGACGTCACTTCTGTCCGCCACTCGTTCACTACAGCCTATTCTAATACATTACAGGTTACTTGATATAAGCAAACTACTAACTGTAGAGTTCTGATTCTGCAATATGTCATAGAATGAGGTGATATTTATTAACTGCTAAGTACAAAATTCTGCAGGCAAATTTATTCATCAAAAATTAGCTTCAGTGCATATCTTATGATTGCTGCCAGGTGATTTTCAACCAAATCTATTGCTTTGTTTAGTTGTTTAGTTGCTGTCCCCCTCTTGTCGCCTCTTAAAAAAAATCACGCTAGCCATCAGCCTCTAGTAAACCAGTGGGCGGTCTTGGTTAACTTCCGCTTCCGCTCCCTATCACCTTTATTCTATCTGCTTACCCTCAGTAGTTGAATGTAATGCACTCTTGCATAAGATACCAGTGCTGCTATTATCTCAAGAAAACTGTAGTAAAATTGCAAGGCTGTGAAGGGTCATTATGGAAAATACTGGAGTTTCTCTGAGCTCCTGGTGTGTGCAGTTGGGGCCATAGTGCAGGTGTTTCATTCAGCATTTCAAATGGAGGCCTATGTGTGGGTTGTGGACATTCGAGTCAATGAGTGCATGCCCTTGTATGTCTTCACATGTACATGTGTGTGAGGCATATATTTGCCTGTCAGAAGTGAGTGTGTTAAATTCTCTTAGCATGTGTGACGAATTGAGTGGCTGGGAAAAGAGCAGCGCGTTCCATGGCCTCTCTCCCTGTCACATAGTGAATTCTATCCCTATCTTATCTATCTGGCTTTGTATCGCTTTCTGTCTTCCTCTCTGTCTTTGTCTTTGTATCTTTCGCTTTACTTCTCAGTCATTTTGAATAGGCATGATGCAGAATGTGTGTGAGAGATGGAGTGAGTGGGTGACACAGATAAAGAAAAAGAGCTTCCCCCACTCATACGTCTTTCATCCTAATCCGTAGTCTCTGTCCAAGAAAGGGCCTCCTTTTCACTCGTCTGCCCTAAAGCCTCTTATATGTGACCCCTCTGTGTCTCGCTCAGGGCCCTCTCCCACGCCGAGAACGCACACACACACACGCACACACACACACACACACGCACACGCACACACACACTATACCTATCTATATTTATTAGTTTATAGGTACCGCAAAAATAAGGTTGCAAATATGTGTGTGTGTAGAAACAATGTAATAACCCCAAAAATAAGCAGAAGTCAGAATGCAGATTACGGTAAAGGGACAATGCCAGGGTTTGCAGAACTGACAGAGTTTCTCACTATACGTTGATGATGTATATTCGTGTTTTGCCGTAGGGTGAAGGCAAATTTACCACAAGGCTGACTAACACAGCTGCTGGGAGAGCATGTCTCTTGTTTAAAGAACTGACCCCAATAGAGGCGGACGTTTGGCAGTCGTTATGTAACGGACTGCAAGGATGATCCTGAGGCTGTGTAGACGTGTGTGTTTGTGCGTGTGAGAATGTATTCATGTTTGGGGCAGGATATGCATGTGCTTGTGTTTGGAGACGGGGCATGTGGGAGCATGTTGGTATGTGAACGTGTACAAGTGCATGCACACACAACAAGCTCTGCATCGCATTATGGCTATAGGTTAGCAGTTAGTTAGTTAGCATGTTGTGCCAATGATTAGGTTAGTTAAGAGCTTAGCTAGCATGATGTGTTGTTAGCTAAAGGATTGCTTAAACATCAGACCTGTGGTTTGGTAACGTGCTATATTATAGCTATATAGTGGCAAAACTTTGAAAAGAAGCATACGCAGGCAGTACCAATGTTACAATAGTCTTATTTATGGAAGGCATAGAAACCACACTTCCTATAGCGTTACTGTAATCCCTCAGAAGTGGTCATACAGAAAACATATCAAACTGCACCCAGCAGTAAGAACAGAGAGACTCTATGTCTGCACTGCACTGAGGGATTTGAAGTTGGCATGTGCTCTGGCTGGTGTGACCCCACCCCTGGTAAATACAGGGTTGGAGGTTTCCTCCATGGTTAAAAATACACTTGCTTCTCTGCAGAAAAGGAAAAAGACAGAATTATCCTTTCTTTTGTGCCTATTGTGACAGTATTGAAGAGTTTCTTTAAGATGTTATTATACAACAATTTATCATGTCAGTATGTTACAGAATATTAACTTAAAAGCTAATATACTTGACAAAGAGTGTGTATATGCTGTAAAGGTAAATAGCATTAAAGGTTTACATTATGAAAACTATCTGTTAACTATGGTGTAAAGTATGTGGTAGCGTTGAGAAAAAACTTTTTGCCATTCGTGATTTTTCTCTCTCTCCCCTCTTTGTGTCTTTTGTCCCTCATAGGTTCCCATACTTCACTAGCTGTTACATCATCAGCAGACGGTTTACGAAAGGGTTGCAAGCACAAGCCTATACCCACCAAGCATATGGCTATTGACCTACTTGTTTTCAGATATATGACTTACCACTCCCAATGGCCTTCTGGCTACGGTAGATTCCAACTGTGCACCAAGATCGTCCTGTACAGAGAAGAGGATTCCCTATTGGCTGCACTGAACTGGAAGAGAGCCCAGTGTAACTTCCTTGTTTAAGCTGGAAACACAGACAAGAGAGTTTTACTGACATGGCTCCCACTATTCCATGCCGGTAAGTAATTTACATCCAGTTTTTGCTTGTAGTATTAAAACATCGTCTCAAAGGTGAATTTGTTACACCACTGAGATTCATTAATACGAACAGGTCCTATTTACTTCTGCACTATCGATACTTGAGGTACGCACACTGATAGCTTGCCTATTTTCAGTAATGCACTGTTTACTGTACAAAAAATACCATTTGTATTATGATCGTACATGTTCACAATTTCTGACTTAGTTATTTGTGTCTATTTAGTGTACCTGTTGAAGAAACAATAGTGGCAATGGAAATAAGCAGCACAAGCCCTTGAGGAAAAGAGAAGATGTTGGGAAATATCTGATCCATTTAACCTTTGTAAAGATTCGGAGGTCCGAAAGTAAAAGTAAAGGCATCAAGTAAAATCAAAAATGGATCAAAGAGGAGCAGAAACTCAGGGGACTGTATTGGCAGATGTGTTTAGGATTCTTACTAACGCGCCAGAGGAGCGGCTGGTAAGCCTGACTTTCCAGCTGGGCAAGTCGCCTGAAGAAGACATAGTACACGCCTTGTGTCTCATCGTTCTCAACAAAGGAGGGCAGGCCCTGGACAAACTCCAGACGCTCAAGGACAACTACCTCGCTAACCATTTGGCTGAAAAGTGGCAAATAAGTGGGGGCAAATTAGAGGATTTCAGACTTAAATGTGGTCACGTTCAACCACATGTCATGTTGATAGAATTGGCCAGAATTTTCAAAGTATTGTCTAACAATAGGCTGTGTGAGCCACTTCTGAGAGACTTAGCATATCAGAGAGCCCTTTCCAATCACAACCACAAAACAAGTGATCATATGCATCCAGAATACACATGTCTAGATCAACTGAGAGAAGAGGCTAAACAAGTCTGTGGGCCTCAGCTTGCAGAAGAGACGTGTTCTTCCAGGGAACTCCGATCAGTGTCTTGTGATGATGCTCACCTGGGCAAAGGGTCAGAGAGTACTCACAGTTTTCCTAGCTCATTACAGACTAGCCCCTCCTTTGCTTCCTATCCTACCCATCTAGAGATAAGTGAACCCCCAACAGACATATTTCGAGGGGACAGAATTACTTCAGGTCACCCCCGTACATGTGCTACCGCCCTTGCTAGTGACTATGAAGTGAAAAATGCTATTGGGCCATCTAATTCATCTCCCCTTGAATCAAATGACACCAATCTGCTTAAAGCAGAGAAGGACTCAAAGGACACTCAAGGCATTGCAACATTAGCAGCAAAGTGCAGTAATGTGGACGGTCATATTAACCAGAACCTGTATAAGAACCAAACCACAGCACCAGCCACTGAACCAAAATCGGCAGCTGCTGCAACAACACATTTTCCACCAGAGGTAAATGTTCCAGAAGAGCCACGCGAAAGCAAAAGTGCAGAAGAGGAGGAAGAGGCGACATTTTACTCATTTGTGATTCTGCACGCAGAACAAGATGAAGATATGGCTGAGAGCATGAAAGAAAAACTGGAATCTATCATTAATGGTGAAGGGGCGACTTTCTCTGGGGACTTTGCCATCCCTGGCAAGAGCACGCTGATGTGCACAGAGGATGCTATCAATAACTCGGCCTTTACCATTCTGCTGCTCACCCGCAACTTCAGCACTCGCTTGCTTGAGGTGGAGACAGACTCCGCGCTCATCAACTCCATATATAAGAAACATAAGCACAACACTGTTATCCCCCTGCTGCCAAAGGAGAACTGCATGCCCAGACAGAGCATGCCCATAGTTCTGCAGAGATTAGTCCCACTAGAAGAGAACAAGTCCTTTGAGAGAAAATTAAAAAATGCATTATCTCAGACAAAAATTGCAGCTCATAAGAGGGTGTGGGATGCGGAGCAGAGGGTGAAGGAGCAGCTAAAGAGACAGGAAAGATTGAAACTTTCCAACAAGCATCAGGATCAGTTTGCCCGTGAGCATAGGGCAGCGGAAATGCTGGAACAGGAGAGATGGTATATGGAGCACAAAGTTCACTTGTTCCAGCATTTCCGCTGCCCTATGCTCACGGGCAAACTGATC
>CABFOS010098711.1:6396-18060 GCA_900660315.1 Diretmoides pauciradiatus | reverse complement strand
GGATATTTTTGACGTCTCTTTGAAAATGTATGATTGTGGCCGACCCTTTCCATCCCAGATACAGGACAGTACCCTCCGGCAAGAGACTGAGCTCTATCAAGACCAAAACCACGTACCACAAAACAGCTTCTTCCCTACTGCAGCAGTAGATAGGACTCACCAACAATGCACCAATAGTGGTCCCCAATCCCCCCCAGAGCGTTGGGTGTATATAAAAGCGCTATATAAATGCAATGAATTATTATAATTATTATTATTAACAAGCCCCCTGACCCCCCTCTTTATCATCTGTCTATTTTATTTTCACATTTTGTATTTCATATTTTAGTACTTTTTTATCTCTCTGTATATTTTATATTATACAGTATTTATACTCAGCATTACTCGCACATTGTACAGCTCTTTGCACTATGGTATTATTCAGTTATTTACACTATGTTTACTGTTTGCACTATTGTTTATCACCTCCGCCCAAGGACGAAGTCTGGGGTGAGAGGTAATGTTTTCGGTCCCGTCCTTTCATCCGTCCGTCTGTGTACAAGATTACGCAAAAACTACCGGACGGTTTTTCATGAAACTCGGTGGAGTATCTGTCATCGATGATCCCATGAAATTTTGGGGCGGATCGAAGCCACAGGGCACCGCGTAGAACGCCACATAAGCAGGAAATGAGGTCTAATTGCTTAACGCATCATCCCATTTTCATGAAACCCGGTGGAGGGGTGTAGCACGGGCCAAGTGAGGAACCTTGGAGAACATTTTGGAGATGATCCGAATCACACGGTGCCACATAGGGCGCCACGTACACAGGAAGTGAGGTCTAATTGCTTAATGCATCATCCCTTTGACATTCTACTTATAATATGCATGTTCCCTAAGAGCCAATGGGCACAATTTAACATGGCCATCATTCAAGGTCAACGCAACGCCACGTAAACAGGAAGTGAGGTCTAATTGCTTAACACATCATCCCTTTGACATTCTACTTAATATGCATCCTTCCTAACGTATAATGGGCACAATTTAACATGGCCACCACTCAACATCAATGCAGCCTCGCGTAATCAGGAAGTGAGGTCTATTAGCTATTAGCATCCGATTTTCATAATACCCGCTGGATAGGTGCAGCTTGGCCCAAGGAAGAGTTATTACATTTTGGAGGGGGTCTGAATCACAGGTCGCCACATAAACAGGCGACATGCATCCTGGGTGCCGTGGGTGGAGGTCTGCGCTCTGCGTTTATTGTTATGCACCATCAGACCACAGCAAATTCCTTGTATGTGAAAACCTACTTGGCAAAAACCTGTTTCTGATTCTGCAACAAAGATTTCCTACAATTAGACATGACAGTTGAAGAGAAGATGAAGAAAATAAAGAAATATCCAAAGAGGACTACATATGCGCTAGGACGCAAACAAGAATTAAACTGTAAATTGATCAAACATGTAAGGATAGTTTGAATCAAGTAAAGTAAAACATGTTATCTTGAAGCTATATTAGAATAATCCTATCACTCCTATTTAAAGTCTCCTATCCTAAATTCCACCACCACCTTTATTCCCTGGCTTTTAATCCAGCATGAGAGTTTGTGTGGTCTCTGTTTTGCCTCTGTCTCTGTCTCTTTGTCTTGCATTGCGACTGAATCTCTGGTTGGTTGTTGTTTCTGTTTTAGGAGTTTTTAGAGTTTGGAATATTTATTTTTATTTATTTATGTATTTTACTGTGTTATATTTAAATTTGCTGTGCAGCACTTTTGGAACCTTGTTTTTAAAATGTGCTATTTAAATAAAGGTGGATTGAACTGGACCCAAAATTCTGATTCACCACATCAACTTGATCTGACATTTCTTTTTAAAGTAAAACAAAATCCTAAGACCCAGTGAGCTTCCAAACACCTATACTTGTCTGTGATATTACAGTATGAGAGACAACTCAAGGTCTTCCAGAGTAGCTCTCCAGGGTTGCTTAGCTACCAGGCAAATGCATGTCTCACTGCCCCCACTCTTTTCTTGTGTCAACAAGAGCTGAATGTCTCCGTCTCCACAGAGAAAGGCTAAGCTGCCAAATGTTACAAAGGGAAGGCACATCAGCACATGTTAATCATGCTCAATACATGTACTATTCCTTATTGTGCAAAATGGATTATTCACTAAATAATGAAAGTGGAATTGATAAACCAGTGCCATAAGGTCAGTACAGACTTTACCGTTTGTTGTTTTTTCATTATGTAAGAGAGTTCTTCAGCAACACATGTCAGGGTGTCTTGCAAGTGTAAATCCATGACTCGTTTTGGATAGACACAAGTATTAATAAGTGACACATGGGAACATCAATCAGTGATGTCCAAACCTATCAAGCTGTCATCGTCCTTACATGGCCACAGCAGAAGATAGTAAAAAAAAAAAAAAAAAAAACGTTAACGAAGTTCTGGTTGCATCAAAGGAAGAAAAGAGACTGTATATGCCTTAAAAAAACATTTTGAAGCTCCAGATGCTCCTGAATTAGTAGCAGATTGGAGACATACCTTGGGGTGATTTAAAACTAACAGTACTTTTAAACAGCATCAGTGAGATTTCTTTTTTTTAATGTCATGTTTTTTTTTTACATTGATTTCAAGTAGGAAACAAGTGAGCCAGCACTTATAGGTGATCTGGTGGTGGAGGGGGGGACGGCAGAGGTGTGCATGATTTGAGGGAGTGACACTACATTGACCAAACACTACTCAGCAGTGGTGATGTGACATGGTAGCAGTGTTGTTGTAATTATGATTAATTATCACTGAGCAAAATGTTGAATTAATGTGTTGACTTGGCCATTACAGTTAGAAAATCACCAAGCTTCTTCCTGGGATGTGAATGTACCATGCACCAACCTACAGTAGAGCTGATCATGCTTATTCAGGACTTTGGAGGCATGAAGAGCGCATACCATAATTCCCCTAAGCATTCAGCATTGCAAAAAAATTCATGCATGTATGAAGCAATCAACCAGTCAACTAACCAACAAACACAGAGCCTGGCTCTTATAGAAGTGCTCCAAAGCATCTAATAACCAACTCCCTTTGTGGGGTGCAAATCAAAGAACCTCACCAGGGTATTAATATTGCACTATTATACTCTCTCAACATAAATAAATAAATCATTATGAGTGCAGTCAGACTGCAAAACTTCTACCAGGTTTGAAAAAATACAACTCATACACATTTTAACCTTCTGAAGCTTTTTACAAGCGAGTTGTACATCTGGGCAATGTGCAATTCTGTTTTACAGCAGATATTACTGTGTTGTGCAATTCGGCTAAATGTGCAATTCTGTTTTTATCTGTTCGGTCTATGAAGTCTCTAAGGCTGCGCCCGGCCACCCTGCGAAGGAAACTCATTTCAGCCGCTTGTATTCGCGATCTCGTTCTTTCGGTCACTACCCAAAGCTCATGACCATAGGTGAGGGTTGGAACGTAGATCGACCGGTAAATTGAGAGCTTCGCCTTCTGGCTCAGCTCTCTCTTCACCACGACGGACCGGTTGAGCGACCGCATCACTGCAGACGCCACCCCGATCCGCCTGTCGATCTCACGCTCCATCCTACCCTCACTCGTGAACAAGTTGTACTGTTGTTTTATTATTGCAGCATTAAAACTATTTGAATATTACATTTTTCAAGTATTCCCATCAAAGAAATGTGATGCTTGTTTGAATGTGTGTGTGCATGCATGCGTTTGTGGTGACATGATAAATGGCCAACACTTTTCTCAGTAAAATCTCCCTCTGAAATTCCACATAAAAACCACCCCACAAACGGCACCCAGGATCATTCTACCTATTTCTAGATCTACCTAACTATTTGTAGTTCATGCAACACAAATAGCACGCTTTTGCCATTGCTGTGATGGACAGTCTCACTTGCATGCTGACAAGCTCCCCTTCCCTTTATTTTGTGGCAGGCCAAGTGGCCCTTTCAGTCAGAGTAAACATTTACAAAGGACCATCCAATCATCTGAAAGAATAGCCCAGGGCAGGAAGGCCAATCAAAGCTCCTGGACCCCTCTGAACATTTTTGGCAAACTGCCTTTTCTCTGACTTTTCTTTCCCGACCCCTGCCTCTGCAGTCCATACAACACTACACCGAAGTGTGAAAGAGAGAAGCACTAGAATAACTTTAAAGAGGCAATAACTAAGATAACGGAAGACGGTGCTACAAGCGCGCTCCAGTCATTTCAGCTGTGAAGGCTAATAAGCCTTGTTCTCAAGCCAATAAAGCACATGACAAAGCAGTGTTATTATTACAGTATTTTGCATTGTGATACATTACCTTTCTGCTAGATGTTTATGTTGGATCCCTGCCCTCATTAGCTTGCCTGCTCGGCTCTGTTGCGATAATGTGACTTTATTGTCAATTACAGGCCAACATATGACGCGGGGGACGGGAGTTCCAAAGCAGTATGATTATTTCAGTATTTTGCATCATGATGCATTTTCCTCTTCACTAACGTTTGTACTCTCTAAAAAGCTAACTTACTTGATTGTGAACTGCGACTTTATTCTTTTTCTTTTGCAGGCCACCATCACTGGGTGTGGGCTGTGCCAGAGACTTGTGTAGGGGGAGATGAGTTCTATCGGTGTTATTGTGATTCAAAGGTCATAGTTAACTAAATGCCCCTGTAATCATTATTTACAATACATTTTAAGGGAATCATCTTGATGACATTGGTGCAGAGACTCAGTGAAAGCTTGCAGAAATTTGCAGTCCATGCTGACATACAGCACATGGTACAAGGACGTTGCATGCATGATTTAAGTTTGATCTTCCAAATTAGAGGAAAGGCTGCACCAGTGAGCACTTTTATCAGTGACTGAAATTAATCTGGGTTTCTAGCAGGGGTCAAAGTGTTTTATTGAGGCAGACTGTTTGCTCTGACTTATTTAGATCCATTTCCTACCTTTGGAGAACACACAGTAGACAGATATTGGGGCTCTGAGTGGCTTTGAAAGGCACATCAAAACAAGATATCTAAATTCCTAAAACATAACAATGAGACGCATGATTTTCAGGTGGCTTTGATGTGAAATTTCTTGATGTTCCCTCATTTTTTTGTCTCTTGTAATACAAAATATACACACAAAGTGAGAGGCTTGGAAATGATTAGATGTGGCATGACTAGTGGGCCCACAATGTTCTAAACCCATTTCCCTGAGTGTGACAGTTCTACATATTTGTATTGTGAGAAAAAAAACAATTCAACAGATCAACCTGAGTTCATAATCTAATATTAAAGCTGTATGCATGGATAGATGCTCATGATTCCAACCAGGAAGGAAATCTCTTAATTTTGACATGACAGGATGACTTTCAGAAAGCTGCCAGTTAGAGGAATGAACTGTGACCCTATCCTGATTTTGTTTTTGACACATACAGAAAACTGGGAACTTTTGGATTGATAATAAAGTTAAAAAACCTTTTCTATGGCTATCATCTCGGAATTCTTAATCAGGCACTTGATATCAAATCATGAAATTACAGCCATCTGTAAACGTACACAATTTAATGGAAATGAAATTTGAATGATAAATAGATCAAGCAGATCTTGATGGAGAAGAAAATGCTGGAGATAATATCATCCAGTCATTATAAGCTCATGCATTTGTAATGCAGCAGGCTAGTTTTCAACAGAGAATTTTTGCAGTTCCAATAAACCCATGGAATGACCTTGGTCACACACTCAAGATAATTATCTCCCGAAATCAATGGTGGGCCTCTGACAAATGTGATCATCAAGAGAACTCAGTGCATTTGAGCACCACTTCCTAAGGATCTATTTGAATCACATATTGTCTCACCACGAGAGAGAGAGAGAGAGAGAGAGAGAGCGCTGTGATTTCTGTATCTGAATCACAGAAAAAACGCCCTCAAAGGTGGTGCTATTGCTATAATCTTCGCCGGATCAACATGGATCACTTCACCTTAATTTTCAGTTATTAACCACTATAAGCACACCATTATCATCTAAATTCTGTGTTTACAAGACAATTATGTGGTTTAATAAAAAAGTCTAAAATCCAGTCCTTCTGTACTTCAGTATGAAGCTGCAGTAGAACTATTGTTCAGCACTGTTGTTCAGCACCTCTGACAGTAAAACCCCGCTGAACCACTTGCCTAAAAATGGATAGATTTTATCACTGATTTTAATGACAGCACTCACATTTTTATTGTTGTGTCACTGATATATCTTTACAGCTTGGGAAAATGCAATCAACCGTCCAATCCAATTACTGTCATCATTATGATATATTAAAGGCAATTCCATAGTGCTTGGGTTATTGCAGTGGATTCTAGGGGTCATTTGCTGCTTAATTGACTTGCCAGAGAACAGGAAACCACACAGCCTATGGGTTTCCTTGTAGTTTACTTTTCCCTGTGGACTGTTGATCACGGCAGCAGGTGCATATTGTGGGATTACTGATATGGATAGCCTTGGGACAGTGGGAAAGAAATAGTTTTTGAGAGAACAAAGGGTAACTGTTTGACGTCTGAGTGAGACAGAGTACTAAGAGGGGGGTGCACTTTGCCTTGCAGGGTCAAGTGGAAAACACTGAAATGGCTTGATGACAATAGGAAATAATTTACTGCAAACTGTTGCTGTAGTACGTGATAGGATTTGAGGAAAATGCAATTGCTATACAGGAAATTGCAACAGGGTTGTTGCGGCCAGTGATATCCGAGGACAATTTGGATTATTCATGGTTCATCCTTTTGGGTAATGAATTGTGGCCATACGTACTGTAGCAATAAAGCACTTAAAGTATAAGTTTTAGCTCATAGTGTATTGACAAGAGTGAATGCATATTGAAGGTAGAGGTCAACATTCAGCAGGATGGGGAAGACAGCTGCATTTTGAGAGTCTGGTCATGTCTGTTATTTTGGTGAAAAACAACAATTTATACCAAAAAAACACACACACCAGTATATACCATAAAAGCAAGAGGCCCAATTTGCAATGTTAATTGTAGTTTTGGGTTTGTGTCCCATTTATGAATCTGGAAATGTTGGCTATTAGACTAATAATTTATCTGTAGTGCAATCCTCAGTATAACCTTTGGATAATGCCTCTTAGGTTACCATAACAGTATCTGATGATGTTTTTAAAGGAGATAAATTAATTATGAAGAAGATGAGATATCAACTATTGGGATGCTTGAGAGAAACTCAGGGGTCCTCCAGAATCCTAATTACATCACTTTAAAAAATCTTCAGATCAGATTTGTAATACACCTCGTAGAATCCCTTCAGAATACCCCTTTGGCATCATGCAAGTATGTTAAACATAGTGTCACAGGTGGCTCCATGAGGTGCTGTCCATTAAGGACAGGGCTTGAGTTGGATGGTGTTGAAGTGTGTGACTGACTACATTGATTCATTACATCTGGCAGACTCCAATGTACTGCATGTTTTAGGCATTGAGCAGGTGCTCTTATCAAGAGGGATATAGTTGTAGTTTAACAATAGAATAACAGTAGAATAAGGTTAAATTCCTATATTGCCAACATTCCAAGCAAGCAATATTATGTCAAAACAAGGGTCAAGCCAGCAGGGACCATACAACTTATAAATGTGCTCGCGTCTATAGACCAATGTATTTCCCTTTACATTTGTATTTTGGGTATTTAGTTAATGCTGTTATCCAGAAAGTGGCAGAACAGTAGAAGCACCTTAGAAACCCATATTGCCAACATTATAATAAATCAATAATAAGGAAAACAAGTGTGAATCCAACATCGCCATGACAATACATGTAACAAATATCGCTGTGCCCCAAGGATATGTGTCCTAATCACTTTTCAAACTGGAAATTCCTAATACAAGCCCAGCAAATACAGTATCTGCCAAAAAAAGCTTTAGCTGCATCCATTAAGGAGGATGCAAAGAGGGAAACTTACTCTGTAGGATGCAGTCGTCTGTGTATTTGTTTCCCCTGTGGGAGTAACTCTTACATCCATGGGCAGGCCAAAATCCACTCAGCACTTTGCATACATAGCTCTGTTGAGTGATCTTATCTAAGACTATAAGCCCTTTATGTACTGTAGCACTGAATTGGGGATACTGTACTGCCAAATCCACCTTGAATCCTAGTTAATGTTACTCAAATATTTGAATATTGTTTAGAAAAAAAAATCTAATCCTCATGCAAAACACGAAAGAGGGAAAATTCAAAAGGAATGGCTTGAATAATAAATGCCCACAGCTGGGGGAAAAAAGCATGTAGAAAAAGAGAGAGGAGTGCATCAGCAGATCTGGGACAAACAAGTAGGACAGGGCTGCTTGGCACAGGCTGCAAAATTTGACTAGTCACCTTTCCTACAGGCGATATGTGAGCAACCGGAAAACAAAGAACTCAGCACTTGACTTATACCGCTAAAGCCCCTCTGGACTAATTTGCACACTGCTTACTGCATCATATTTATGTGCACTCTCCACCCCACCCCATTTCCTATGTCTTTAACTCACTATCTCCAGCTTGCATTCCTTCAGAACACGTCGATAGCCCAGCCCCAGTTGTCCCAGATAAATATGATTGTGCCTCATAAATCTCTGCCATGCCCGTCGTTCTCAACCAGGAAAGCAAAAGTGACGTTGTCTGCTGTTGCCCCTCACTGTTGCTCCCTTTCACAAAGTGCGAGGGGAGAGGCGAGACATCTGCAAAGCCAAAGCTTCCTACTGTGTGGAACAGCTTTAGACATCAAACAAGAGGGGGGAGGATCAATCACCATGTACTGTAGAGCACAACTGCCATGATCAATGAGCAATGTCTGGTAGTTTTAGAAACCTTGCGTTCAGAAAGCAAAGTGAGGCGCCAATATGGTGTTTAATTGGCTTGAAATATTTACTGCACCTTTGTAATTGTTTTATCTCCATTTAGAGGTCTACCCTATTGGAAAATCCAAAGGGTACCCATGCTATTACCTTTGCATTATATTTTCAGGTGATGCCGGTATAAAATTATATCAGGTTGAGGTTGCCAATATCCTGATATAAAAGGAATATACTGATATCAATTATGCCTACTTCGCTTTTTTTTTTTTGCATGTCACTATTGTACCCATGTATTTCAAAATATACTTTGGGGCTGATGGGGTTGGTGTAATGGTCTGAAGGGCCATGAAACCCACTCTACACATGAATGACATGTTATAATGAATGTTAACTTCAAGAAGAAAGAAGAAAAACGCTGGGCAAACAGTTTTTTATAGCACAGGCTTTTTTTAAAACATATGACTGACAGATTGGTGGGGTGCATCCCCATGGACCCCAGAAGGCTTTTGGTTTTTTACATTTTGTGGAAGAAATTCAATGTATTCTTGGCATGAAATAAAAAAAGAGTATGCTTCTATTGACACCTGATAAGTCTGATAAGTAGTCTGTTAATAACAGGAAAATACACTATTTTGACTTTCAAACACTTGCCTGTCATTTGTTATAGTTTATGATGTGCCAGTCCCATCCAAGTGGCACCTAAAAATTATGAAGAAAAAAAATAGTATGTGCAAATACTCTTTTACCCAGGCCTGACCTCCGTTTTCATGCTGACCATTTGTGTTCAGCGCAGATTGTGCCCTCTATGCACTTTAGAAGAAACAGAAACCTTTAATTTGACCAGTGTGTTGAGTCCTGAACTAACCAATAACTGCCTTATGAGTCCCCAATCGTATTCTTTAAACAAATTTACTGATAATTGTCCAATAATGAATGGCTCAATTTGATGATTTTAATGAAAATCATCATTTGGCTCCTCTGCTCTGGGCTACACTGTGCTAATAGTCATTAGATGGGCATCATTAATTACGGCTTTCGTGTCAGATTGAAACCAATTGCAGCTGGTGGGTGTCACGCCAATGGACCATTCTTTTAAGAATTGCTCAACTCTTTCTTCAGTCCGAATAAAATCATTTGCGTAATGGAATGATTCATAATAGTCAAATGTCCAATTTGGCCCACTACAATCTCTTCTCTGTCTAATCACTGTGATAGTTAAGCGTTTTTGTTGTTGTTTTGTTACTGTACTTTAACACTCAGTTAAAGTTAGTGTAAAGGTCAAGGTAAAGTCAGTGGATTTGGGGGTCTAACATGCTATCAGCACTGGTGTGTACAGAAAGTGGGTCTAGCAAAAGTAAAGGGGGCCATTTTGAAAGAGATTATATTTCAATTCTAAAATTGAAAACTGACATCAATGGACCATGGCCTTTGTAGTGTATATGATAAGATGATATTGTCATTTTGAACTGCACCCTCCCTTATGTTTTGACTGTTAGTGGATGGCAAGATATCCGCTCTGGATATCAACTGCACTGAGGTGAGGTTTCCCGATAGCAATTGATTGAAGTCAGAAAATGTGTTGTGTAGTGTAATAGATAACACACAGCATTACTACTATCAGGGGTGGGGGATCTAATCCCACCATGGGCACCCCAAGTCTGCAGAATATGTGTAAATATTGTGTGCACATAAAATCAATAACCCATTTAATATTCATGGCAAATGCGTGCAATGTTTTACTGTAGTACTGTACTTTACATGTGCTGCTAAAAACTGATAATATACTTCATGATTCTTTTCATTCTGGATTCAGGGACTCGAATCCGATGACAACTAATTGAGGTCTGGAGAGAACTGAAAACATATTTGAAATCTCACGACTAGCACCAGGATGAATGAATGAACAAGAAATTGTATATACTATGCAAGTTACGACATGTTTCAGGAAATTCAAGAATGTCTTGAGGAGTTAGTTCAAGATATACTAGAGATACGATGCCTTTCAGGAAACCCACCCACCGTTAGTTATTTAGAGAAAGGTAACTATTCTTACAACCTAGAGACTAATACATCTGTTGTAAAAGTTGTTAAATACAGGTATTGATATGCAACTGATCACATTCCTCTTCACCATTACCAGTTAAACAAATTCTCATGACAGAAACGTTTTATCGGGCCAAGTTAACCTGTAAAACAACCATTAGGCTTTTACAGGAAGAAAATCCTTTTGTACTTGTATTCCATTGCAAGTTTCAGTTGCAAGACCATTTCAGGTCATCTTTTCAAGCTTCATAATATACTAGGATGCTGTTACAATAGACTGTGAAGAACCATTGTGCAGCTCACATAGCTGCATATGTGGGAAGAAGGATAGTTTATATGAGGGCTAGTTATAATGTGTGACAGCCCCTTGGCCCTTCAGACCAAAGTGCTGTTCAGTTACTGGGCTCAGGATGCTAATTGGGAAATCCCAGACACCTGTGAGGGTGTTCCTGCTCACCTCTTAATTGAGGCTGGAGCAGTCATTCTGTCTCCTCTCTTTGCCCTGTTTGGTTGAGTTTGGTATGGTTGGTTGGGTTGGGTTTTTGTTTGAACTTTTCCAAACATCCACACATTGCAAACACTACTGACATACTGATTGTATATTTTATTAAGATAATTTAATTTAATTAAATTCTATATTTTTGAAGTCCTGTGTGGTCTCCTCTTTGTCCAACTTTTGAGTCAGGTTGTGACAAATGACTATCATTTTTTTGTGTGTTTTTATGTGATTATAGCAAAAATGTTATATTTGTAGCAAGCACATAACATATTTGCAGCAAGCTCGCTACTCCCGGGGCCACGACAGACAGAGACAAGG
>CABFOS010098694.1:0-10226 GCA_900660315.1 Diretmoides pauciradiatus | reverse complement strand
GTCTATATAGTAGTACTCTCTCCTTTTCTCTGGTTCAGTCCTCAGGTTTTACTCACAACACACACACATACACCAATAATTATCCCACAGGGATGAATGAAGTACTATCTTATCTTAACACACACAGAGACACCTTTCCCCCCTATTCTTGACCAGTCATTGGTGAGATTACATTAGTGTGGTTGTATTGCGTATCTTTAAATAGTAATAATGACCCCAAAGGAGGAGAAAATGAGCACCTCCTTTTTTCTTTTTTCTTTTTTTTTTTTTTTTTTGGAGTTTTTATCCCTATTTTCTCCCAATCGTTCATGTCCAATTAGCCCCTTTCTAAGTGGTCCCGGTCGCTGCTCCGCCTCCCACTGTCGGCCTGGGGAGGGTGTAGACTAGCACATGCCTCCTCTGACACATGTGAAGTCGCCAGCCGCTTCTTGTGCACCAGCCGGCGAGGAGTTTCACCGGGAAGGCATAGCACGTGCGGAGGAACACGTTATCCTCCCCAGCTCCGCCCTCCACCGACAGGCGCCCCGACCGACCAGTAGGAGGTGCTAGTGCAGCGACCAGGACAAATCCCCGCGTCCGGCTTCCCACCCGCAGACGCCGCCAATTGCGCCTGTAGGGACACCCAGCCAAGCCGGTAGCAACCCCAAGGATCGAACCTACGACCTCGGGGTTGGTAGGCAGCTTCTTTTACCGCTGGACTACCTGGGCGGCCTGTTTTGAGTCATTTTTAAGAGAAAATGTCATTTGAGGACGTCACCTTAGGCTTTGGGAAACAGTGATCAACAGTTTTCACCATTTTCTCTCTCCAATATTCAGTTTCTCTCTCTTTCTCTCTCTCTCTCTCTCTCTCTCTCTCTCTCTCTGTGTGGATATGTGACACAGATCCGGTGATAGACAAGGCAGACAGAGTGAGTTCTGACCTCCGCGTTAACCTCGGCACTCAGCTTTCCGTAAGACAACCAGGAACCGCAAGCTATAATAAAAGCCCTATTCCTTCTCCTGTGCCCTTAAACATAAACACCACAGCATGTCATATCCCATTTGTGGCACGGAGGCTCTTGTCGGAGCACATACGCTTCAGTTCAACCGCAATTGGCTGAGGCCTGACCCAAAACACTGCCTGGTCAGCGCAAGGCCGGCGTTTAATTAGGTGTGCCGTTTATACCGATCAGCATTTCAAAGGGCGGGATATTTTCAGTTTTTCATTTTGATAAATAAAATATAGGATGTGAGCCAGAATGTGAGTGTGTGTGTGTCCTGGGGGTTCTGAGGGTGTGCACTGCTGAGTGTGTGGGTGGCTTTTGCATGTGAAGGTCGGAGTAGAATGTAATTGCAGTTTTTATTTGTCAAATTTTTCCCCGTTTACTCCCAATTTAAACAGCCAATTCCCCCTGCCCTGCGGTCCCAGTCGCTGCTCCTCCCCATCTGCCGGCCTGGGGAGGGTGTAGAGCAGGGCTTTTCAATCATGTGCCATGGAGGTCCGAGAGTATGCAGGATTTTGTTCCATCCGAAGGCTACAGCAGGTGACTTCACTGATTACTTCCTCCTTTGTGGTTGAAGATGCTAAGTAGTGCAATCACCTGCTGTAGTTTTTGGTTTGAACGAAAACCTGCATACTCTCGGACCTCCATGGCACATGATGGTGTAGACGAACACACGCTTCCTCCTTACATGTGAAGTCGGCAGCCGCTTCTTTTCACCCGACAGCGAGGAGTTTCGCTGGGGCGGAAGAACACGTTAATCCCCCCCAGTTCCCCTCCCCGCACCGACCAGAAGGAGGCGCTGGCGCAGCGACCAGGTAGGTAACGCTGAGAATCAAACCTGCGACCTCAGGGTTGGTAAGCAGTGGAATAGACCGCTACACTACCCGGGAGGCCCGTAATTACAGTTTCCTTATATTATCGTTTTTATTCTACTGAATTATCTGCATGTCCCGTTGTGAGTTTCACTTGACCAGCCACATTTTCTTCAAAAATGATGAAGTCAAGCTTGAACCTTGAATCCTTGAACAAGATAAAAAATAAAGTAAATCAACTTAGGCCTTTGTAGCTCCAGGCTGCATGTCCAGAATTGGAGATTCATTTTCACTGAGGCCAATTGTAATAGATTTAGGGCTGCAACTGATTATTTTCATTATCGATGAATCTGTCGATCATTTTCTTGATTAACCGATTAGTTGTTTGGTCCATAAAATGTTGATCAGTGTTTCCTAAAGCCCAAGGTGACGTCCACAAATGTCTTGTTTTGTCCACAACCCAAAGATATTCAGTCATAGAGGACTAAAGAAAACAGAATATATTCACATTTGAGAAGCTGAAATCAGAGAATCTGGACATTTTCTCATTTTCTTAAAAAAATGACAAAACGATTTATCGATTATCAAAATAGTTGGTGATTAATTTAATAGTTGACAACTAATCGACTAATCGTTGCAGCTCTAAATAGATGTATGCCATGTTACACGCAGGATGGCTCATGCTATGTTGATCAGATACGATTTCATAAACCTGCCAAGGGGTTTATGAAACGTTGCTCTAGTTTGAAATCCATTTCGACTTGATTTTCTGACTGTGGCATTCAGGGGACATATGAAGGTAAGGTGCACACGAATTTGAACTGTTGATCATTTATTACCATGGTTTTCAAGGAAGCACGGTGATTTAAGTGGCCCCGAAATGAAAGATGTAATTGCAAATCATTTGGCAATTTTGAGATCTGACAAAGATAGGGAGGATGGAGAGGTTGCGTGGCGGGATGGAGGGAGGGGGCAGAGGATGAAGTAATATGCCTGTATGAGGCAGGCGCTCCAGTCGGGGGTCAGATCCTGTTCATGGAAACCATCTGGCCAGCTCGCTGCGAGCCACACCAAACATACACATGATCCTTCCCTCTATCTCTCTCCTCCTCCCTTTGCCCTTATCCTCTCCCCATTCCTTTCCTCCTTCTACCTCTCTTCCTCAACCTCCCCCTCTCTCCTTTCCACCACTTTACCTTTTCTACCCCACTTCTCTTTCTCCTCTTACTCTCGCTCAAAAAATATCCTATTCATTAATGCATGGCAGCTGCGGGGAGTAGCGTTACTTCATTTTTCCATGGCAACGGTCTCTCTGTTTCAGTGGATCCCATTTCAGTTTTGGTAGCAACGTGCTCCTCTGCCAGCGCTGAACACATTCATGTGTTAAATAGAAGGAATTATTGCAAAATTCCTGAAATAGAATCACCATCCTGCTCACTTGCAATTATTATCAGGGCCCTGAAAGAGCATGGGTGTCCGTGGGGGGACAGGGGGAAGGACAAGGGGGTAAAGATGATAGAAGGAAGAGAGGTAAGAGCAAGGGATAAGGTGGATGTAAGAGGAAAAGGGGGGAAGACAGGGGATGAGGGGTAAGAAAAGTAGAGGAGGATATCTGATGATCCAAGACATTTGAGCGGAACCATGGCAGAGCGAGTGGACGGGGGCAAGGCTGAGGGTCAGAACTCCAAGGCTGAGGGCAAGTGGCCATGTCAGGATGTGCCAGACCACACTGGCCAGGGTGACAATTACACCACTGCCCTTCAGCCCTAACCTGATGTGACTGCTAAAATAACACCACCTACACATGTTACTGCCCCGCATGACCATGGAACCAGCTGCCTCTTCAGAGAAAAACACACAGCTCTCCCCTCGCTCTCTCCCTGTGACCACAGCACTGATCACTGGTCTGTAATGGTCCAGCAGACTGCATCACCTCGGGCCTGAGCGTCTCAGCTCGGAGGGTATGTCACTATTACCTCACTGTGCCTGTCGCAATGATGTGGGAAAGACATTGGCCCTTTCACTCTTTGTGTATTTCTTACTGTTTTTCTCTCTCTCACCGTCTGTCTTTCATGAGAAGCCTCTGAACTGATGAACTACTGTTTAAGCGGAGTGTGGGACCCCCCTATCCCCCCAAGCGGCGATTCTCATAGCTGTGTGCGTAAACTGATCCGTTTCTCTCCGAGCCGGCCCGCTCGCCTGGTTTCAACATTAGCTGTGCATCTGTCTTTATCATTGACAGTTTCTTGAATAAGGGAAGCTCACTGATGGCTTTGGACGGATCACAATTAATGTTTCACTCATCCATTTTTATTACAGGGTGAAAATCATCTATCTTTCCTACAGAGGTAATGAGAGAAGAGGGTCTTAAGAGTAGGGAGAGAGAGATAGGAATGCACTGAGTCTGAAGTCATGGAGGCGCTATGGCTCCGAACCATTTCTGGGGTTTGCTTGAGACACTCAGCCACAGATAGAGTGTGACACTCATGGATTCAGATAATAATCTGTGCCCTAACCACGCATGACGGGACATCACTGGGAATCAACGCTAACTACGCCTGTCATCGAAAAAGACAACTATGGTGCAAAGGATGATTTTTAAAGTACAAAGCTGCAAATAGAAATGGTGCATGTTCTGCTTTTTCCAGCTGCTATTCTGGTGTCAGGCTCTCAGTGGGAGATATGTGTAAGGCATTACGTGAGATAAATTGAAGTATACAGTCATATTTTAATAAAATGCACAGTGCAGCGGGACTGCGGCTTGTTGCAGAACTGCTTACACAGATTTCCTGAGGTTACGCTGTTTCTTGATTTAAGTTGAGGGATGATACAGCAACGTGCATTAGACCTTGAATGATTTAAATGGCTGAAAATGTACGGTCCTGAAATAAAACAGTATAAAAATAGAAGAGAAATTCTCGCTCCCAATGGTGTGTACTATTCGTGAACTGCTGACACAGATGGAATATATGACAACATAAACTAGTAGAAGTCCTGTCCTGCATTTATCCTTCATTAGCATCTGCTTCTTAAATGGTAACTTCGAGATTTTTTAACCTGGACCCTATTTTCCCATACTTTTGTGTCTATGTGACTAATGGGGACAAAGACCCTCACTGAAGGAGAAGTATCGCCCTGAAATCTCGCGAGAGTTGAGTTGTTGCAGGAAGACAACGCTGGAAATCAGCTAAATGTTCAGCCATGACTTTGAAAATCTTTTAGATACCACTAAGCTACACGCTTTCTGTCCTCCAACACAAACTGTTGCTGGCACTCGTCTCTCCAACTCTCACTAACGTTTCCAGCGTTGTCTTCCTGCAACAACTCAACTCTCGCGAGACTTCTCCTTGAGTGAGACTTGGTTAGACACAATAACAACAGACTGGATCAAGTTGAAGGTAAAGAAAAACATTGTATTTCTCTGTAGGGATCCTTTCCATAACGTTGTCAGACACTTATAACAACAATCGGAGCCTGTCAGTGGCAAAAACAAGCACTTTTAGAGGATGTACGTTGACGGGGCGCAATTGCCCCCCGTGGGTTACATTGGGGGTTACATTGCAGCCGGCTAAAGGCTTGCTCAATACTGGACCAATTTCAAAAATGGTTGTCCCCATTAGTCACTTAGACACAAAATGATGGGAAAATAGGGTCCAGGTTGAAAAATCCCAAAGTTACCCTTTAACTATTCACTATTCTTGTTGGGGGTGAGGCAACAGTGCAGGACTTGATCCTCCCTGACTCCTGCTGTGAATCCATAGTAAGACATGCACGTCACCCTCCAGCAATGAAGCATCACAACTGCATCCGGGACGCAGACAGAGGTTTAAAACAATTTACACAATCACGTGCCCCCCCCCCTTCCTTAAACAGCCGCCTCAGCCTTAAGTGGTCTCAGCAGCCATAGAATAATAAATACTTTTGTAACTTTCTCTCTCTCCCCCGTTCCCCTCTCTCTCCCCTCTCTCCCCTCTTTGCTCTTCCCTCCTCTTGCAAACGACGGAAAGAAAGCGCTGCATGCCAAATTGGGCACATGTGCAGCAGAAGTGTGAGCCATTAGGTATTCTGTTTACACCGCACTAAAATAAATGGAGTGGTTTAAAGTTTGGGGATCTCCAAGGCCCGGGGTACCAGCTGTTGGGTCGGTCGGTTTGGTCCGCTTCCACTCCCATGTCAACAGGACGGCCTGTTTCCTAATTGCCGCTGCAGTACGTGGTGTGGTCCCAGTCGCGCAGCCGAAGGGGACAGGGGAAAGTGGAGGCAATGATGGGCTCGGCAAACTATTAGAGGGTTGAGTTAAGTTTTGTGGAAGTACTGTAAACAACTCAGTGGGCTGACATTGGACCGGCGCTCTGAAGCATTATTTCGAAGCGTGTGCGTCATGCCTTCTTTGAAGTGTGAGTGACAACGGTTTGTGTGGTCCCTAGCAATGAGACTTAAGACGCATTAAGGATGGTTGTTGGACTTCTGCATCATTGGCTACGTTTACATACACAGAGTAACCTGGTAAAAGTCTCATTTGGTTTAACCTGTTTACATGCGCCTTTAATACCCTGTGATTGAGTATCGCTGTTAACATGATATATTGTTCCTGTCCTGCCCACAGTTAGAATGGTCTGCCAGCACAAACGTATTAACAAGGGGCAGCCAACAGTTACCCCCTCCCTCTTTGGCTCAGCGATAGACAGGAAAGAAACGATGATCCCAATTAGGGCTGCAACGATTATTTTCATTATCGACTAATCTGTCGATCGTTTTCTCGATTAATCGACTAGTTGTTTGTTCCATAAAATGTCAGAAAATGGTGAAAAATGTTGATCAGTGTTTCCCAAAGTCCAAGGTGACGTCCTCAAATATCTTGTTTTGTCCACAACCCAAAGATATTCAGTTTACTGTCATAGAGGACTAAAGAAACCAGAACATATTCACATATGAGAAGCTGAAATCAGAGAATCTAGACTAGTTTTTCGATTCATCGACTAATCGTTGCACCTCTAATCCCAATATTAATCTGTGCTTTGTTTTTTGTTGACGTTAAAATGTACCTCTAGCTCTCTAAATGGAGCACGAGCATCCCTGAGTTATGACATTTACATGCCTCGGCCCAAAACACAGGTCAAGTCAGTAATGTGTGCATGTAAATATAGCCACTGTCGCGACCTTCGGCATGAACACTATAACAGACCAACAGACATGCACACGTAGGCACAGACACAGACACCACCATGTCCGCCCCGTACAGTACGTATGCATTCACACACACATATTTCCAAATGTAGACACACAGACAAGCGTGTGCATGTACATCTTCTGAGACCCTGCATCAAGAGGAACTCTGTCAGAGGCTTCTCAACACTTGCTGATGTACTTCAGATGGGTCTGGTTGTGATGTGGGCTCTGCTGACTGGTCCAGTCAAGATGCAGCATGCAGCCACACAATGGGAGCAGTCAGCAACTCAACCCAGTTAGACAGACGGGGACAGCCAGCCAGCCAGTTAGAAAGTCAGCCGGCCACAAAGGGACATGAGACGCTACGTATGCATCCGTATGTAAAACAGGCTATTGGGCTAACAGCTAACAGAGGTCCCTGGAAGCCACATGGCAGAGAGAGCTGAGCAGAGGGTGAAACTGGGCTACGCCAGGATGAGCCACCATCCAAGTGTAGCTCCCAGCCTTCATAAGTGTGTGTGACGGCAACTCAACTATCAATGAATGTGAAAGGGATGATAAGGATGAGTGTGGTTAATATTGGTGTGTACTGGGAGACCAATAGGTTCAATAGAGTCGATAACGAGAGAGAAGAGAGGATGAGGGGTGGAGAGGGAATGTGAAGTTAACAATGTGATTAATAATTTTTATTGATCCCTGTGGGGCAATTCTCTTTTCTCTTGCCTCGCTCCACTGAGACGTCAGAGGTCAGGGGTCAGCTACACAACACAACTCCTGCAGCTCTTGCGCAAGGACACTTCAGCAGGGAGTGGGAGTGGGGAGGGGGTTAAACCTGGGTCATCCAGTTGAATAAGAGTATAAAAAGTAGGAGTGGGGGGGAAATATCGATTTCTTTATCTTTATTATTATCTTATCTTTATTTCTCCGCAATACAATATCTATACCGATACAGTAGTGCCAAGTATTGATACTATTGATCTATTGATCTATTTTTATACACATTATAAAACCTATTTTTTCTTCTTTTGTAGCTGGAGTGATGCAAAAGTGCATTGCTGCCAAAATCCTGTAGGTTCAAGTTCAAGAAGCTTTATTATCCCCAGGGGGAAATTTGTTCTGCAGCCAGCAGTACACATGAAACAGAAACAATTCACACACAAAGAATACAAAAAAACACACAGGATAAAAATGACCATCGTGGTGAGAGCGAACAAACCATATTGGCTAAGATTTATTCAAATGGCCGATGGCCGTGGGGACCCAGGAGTTGTCTATTTGTCTTGCATCTGACCATGCGAAACCTGCGACCTGAAGGTAGCAACTGAAATTCAGTGGCAAGGGGGTGACTAGGGTCATTAAAAATGGACTCTGCCTTCTTCAGTCAGGTGGCAAGTGTTAAAACAACTGTTCTGTGACAGATCGGAAAATCGGAAATATTTGCTCTTTTATTTTGAAATTCAGTAGAACTGGATCAAATAAAAAAGTTTCGAGTTAAAATGATTCACTTCTTGCTTCTTATTTTGAGGTGTCATTTTGGCACTTGTAGGGGTACGACTTCAATTATAATTGTTATTTTACATTTTATTTTACTTAAGATAATTGTGAAATATCGCAACAGATTTAGTTACAATACTTAATGTATCACAAAACTCCCCATATCGTATATCATATACCCATATGCTCAGGGAAACACTGCACTCTGACTATTGGCTTAGAATGAGATAAAGATGCTCTCAGCTTGAAGATGGTTTTGGAAAAGCTCCACCCGGGGCAAAATAAATGCTGGAAGTGATTTTCAATATCAACACTTTGAGGTGCGTTTGATTCCATTTCCCTTGCATGTGGCGCTTTCACCTCTGAGGCTGTTCAGATGCTTTGGAAAAGTCAAACCAGCGCCTCCTACGTTTTTCTGATATTCTAAACCATTTCCAAGTACGGATTTTTGTCTAATCTGATACCACTTTGATATTTAAAAAAAGAATCTTCTGAAAGCACATTCGTTAGGCTATTATAAAGAGGCAGCGTCACAGAACAAGTAGTAAATAGCTTAGGGATGTTCTCAATATCATTTCTGGCTGCTATACTTATATCCTTAAAGACACAGGCCTGCTGTAGTGTCAAGCCCACATACGACGCCACATCAGATCAAGAGGATGAACGTGATCAAAAACCTTATCTACGCCAAAGGAGTCAGCAGAAATCGCTTTGGATAATACTTAACACCGTTATTGGAGAAAAACTAAACCCTGTTTTTCCAATAAGGTTCTGAGATCAGTCTCTGGTGCTCGGGATGCAGACGTTACTACTCTTGACTAAACCCAAGGAACTGACCTAGAATCAGCCTCTTTACTCCAAACATCTTTTCCTTTGGCATTGATGACATTTAAAAACAAAGCGTATTTCCCCATGATCAGATAACTTAAGTTTGAACGACTATCACATTGACCATAAATTGATTTTCGTAGCCTCTAGTACTTATTACCAGCTAATTATGAAGGCAGAATGACTGTATATCCAGTTGATATTTGGGCTGTAACAACTTAGAGGGGAAATCAGCTGAAAGAGCAATCTCAGAACCCAGAGTCTATTATCAGTAATGATAGTGGTGCTTTGTTTAACATATTTGCTTGACAATCGCGATGTGTTAGCTTGCTTGCTGACAGGATATGGCAAAAGTTTGATATAAAAAACGACCGTAAAAACTAAAAACTAATCCTGGCTAGACCAGATAACACAAAACTAGTGGTCGTTGCCCCCAGAGGCTCGGACAGTCGTCAGACCGATTGTTCCTCTGGGTTCCGAGATTGCTGAAAGAGTTAAAACAATTGCTGCTGTCAGATGTAAACCTTATCCCCCTTATCCCTAATTTTGGCATTTTTCTTCCTTTTTTTTAAAACGTCCTACGGGCTATGAAACCCTTTCAAAATCCATCATGTACTTGAAAAAAAAAAACGCATGGTTGTCAATATGAAATTAAGGCTGCGATTCTTAGCTGATGTTTAGCAGATGCCGGGTTTTCGTCCTACAGCGATACTAAGGAATGATACTGGAGCTCTACAGGGCAGGAGACAGTGACTGGGCAGGCGGGTCTGCCGATATTCAACAGTCCTTTACCCCCCCGCTGCCCACCTCAGTGGCAGGGGAGGGGGGGGGACACCACCTCTCTCCATCCATCCATCCATCTTTCCCAAGACGACGGCTGGAGGCGCTTGCTGCTCTTCCGATGAATTGCACAATGAAGAGGGTGAATTCGAGGGGGGGG
>CABFOS010098693.1:0-18478 GCA_900660315.1 Diretmoides pauciradiatus | reverse complement strand
AACATCAGTTGCATCTTCTTAAATGTGATGTACTATGTTGATCTGCATTGTCCCTATCAAATACACTACATACATACACACATAAGAGACACTCCAACATGCATACAGTGTAAGAAGGCTGCTAAAAATAAATGTGACATTTATTTAAACGGCATTCTCACAAGAGCATAGATTTAATTTTATGAAATTTTACGGGAACTAGAGTTTAAGTCTTCCCTTATATGGTGGTTTAAGTGGAAAGTTTACCCAAGGGTGCCACGCCCTGACATGGGAGGGCTGGGCGGCTTCTGTGTCGGTGGATTGGTCCTCGATAGTGTTCCTCCTCGGATTGACTGATTGTTTCCATGTTGCTGGTTAGAAGAAAAACACATGTAGGCACCAATTTCAGAGAGACATGTAATGTCGACGGTAGGTTATCACTACTATGTGTTATAGGCTGCCCAGATATCAATTCTTCAACACCACAGATGTCTACACTTCATTGGGTATTATTTGAAGCATAGACATGTTGAAATGACGGCAAGCCCTAGTTCAGTTGTTACTGCTGAAACCTGGCCACAAGGTATTAACTGTTGGTGAGAAACCTCTGGGTAATTTCAACAAGGCTTCTTGCAAAACACTTTTATTTCATGTTGTTCCCCTTGTGCTCTACAACCCAATGAAGACAATTAAGTCACAATGCATTGTTTGCCTTTTACCATTTGAGTCTGCGCCTTAAGTGCAGTAGAATATTTGTGTAAATACAGTATAAAGAATAATACTGTATAAGTAAAATTCAGATCATGCATGCTTCATCTGGGAAACCCATAATGGCTTGAAATAAACTACAGGACATTTACAGACTACTATGCAACATGTAATGTAAATGGACAGGGATAATGTTAAAGGGATTGTCAGATTGTGGGTTCTTGACTAAGTGGACTATAAGTTGGTTAATGGAAAATAAATGGGAAACAACAACAATAACCACATGTATAAGGGTTTGCTGTAAAAGGGAGTTGGAGGAGGGTATCAATAATACACTATAGCAAAATGGGTCATGTGACAAACCAGACTTACCTTGGCTTTTAGCCACTTAGCGTGGGTGAAGTAGAAAAAAACACAAGAGGAGAGAGACAGAAACAGGGCATGTCAAAATGTCTGTGTCTGAAAGAATACTGTAAGAACAACTCAAGGTACAAGTGAAAAACGATTCCTCACACTATTTACACTGAGTAAACATTTGGACCTGGGCAGGTCAGTGGTCATCCTACCAGAGGAAAACACTGTGGCTCCTGATTATTGTTTTCTAGACTCAGATCTACCACACCCACACAGAGTCAGAGTCTAGGAATTCCCAGAGATCTGGTGTGAAACACGTTTTTCACCATCTTAATTGGACTGTCATGGTTTCTGAGGCTGTACACCACTAACAAGTTACCTTTGTATATGATAAAAGCTGGTACTGTACTGTGTCACACATATGCATTGGACATGCATGTCAGCTGTTAGTCTGTTGTGGTTGTTTCCATTTTCCATATTATTCCCTGGCTTGAACTCAAAATCCTTTCAGTTTCTCATTATAAACACATAATTGGAAGTATACAGAATCGCTCTTGTGCATGTGTGAGCTGAGGCTGACGTAACCAACTAACATCATGAGGCTGATCTGCAGTTTGAAGTAATAGTCAAGTGGCTCATCTATTAATGCAGGCTCCCTGGTGGCCCGTGTAGCACCATGAAACCACAGGAGAGAGCAGGTTAAACAAAAATAGTTTCTTGTGTAGAGCGGTGAGAGATGAAACGAACGCACGTTTGTGCAGCTGTGAATAGTATATTTCATGTTCAAAAGTCATTATGCTCAAGTAAAGTTATCAGATCTAGACAAGATTCAATTTACCATCTAGGTCAGACTAGAAAGAGGAGAGTGAAAACGAAACAGCATAACATAATGTAATGTAACAGAGTTTAATTATGGACAGACAGGTTCAGATTACGTCATTATCAAGTTAAAAAGGCTTAGCGTGTCATGCTGTGGTGCAATCTGCCAAAGCGGGTTGAGCCTGTTGGGTCAATGTTCAGAATAGAGGAGACACCCCCAAACACTTCCAGAGGTCGGTGTAATTAATGAAGACCAATCCCAATAACAAGCAACACATTTGCATTTCCCAACTATTCTAACCAGACTAAAAACACATAAGACAGTGGCTAATGTGTTAACTGTGATATGAATAATGAGACTGTGTAATATCTCCTGGTATTTGGCCTGCCTTCATTTATAGAGTTCAGAGAATAACTTGAGCTCAGACCCTGAGAGGAGAAAGACACAATCACAGTGAGGTGTCGAGCGAGGAAACACCATCATTTGTAACATCGCAGATGGCAAAGACATAGAAGCTGAATTATTACACCGTACTTGTTAACTTGTAACCGACACAACATGCAATGGCAAAAAGTGCAAACTAACTTCAAAACAAACACCTGACACCTCTGGCCCTACACTCCTGGAAGCGCCACTGGCAAGATTAAGCATCAGCTGACTGGAAGAATAAAGCTCATCTGTTGCACTACAGGTGGAACAGCCCAGGTCACCGTCAGTAAAGCTTTGGGAAGAAGGGACGCACTGACCTGTTGCACTACAGGCGGATTCCGGTGACGTGATTAATGTAATGCTAACATGCTCGATAACATTTACCTTCTCTCTCCTATTCCTGTCATCTCTTTTTTCTTTATTCCTCCATGTTCTCTAGCGTTCCCTTTGCTCTGAATACAACTTCCTTTCAATAATGCACATATGTAAAGTGATTGTATTTCAGTTGACATTGAGTGCTACTCAGATGTAAGTCTAGAAATACTGTGTGACACTGCAAAACCAATTCAGCGTTTGGGTTAATTTAAACACTCTGAGTTTCACAGTCACCCAGAGGCTATAAACATGATTTAAACCATTAAAGCATTGATTCTGGCCAGTAAGTAAACCATGGCTATAGATATTCTATACAGGCCAGGCATCCGACAGCAGACATCACAGGGTGCTATATTAATTAATATGGAGCATTGATGGATGTTGAATATCGATTTCCTCTTTGTGATGAGAGGTGGTGCGTGATGTAGGACTGCTGTGCGTATGTGTGTGTGACGTGTGTGACGTGTGTGTAAGTTTACCCATGTTCCCCTCCCCCCTCCCCCACATTCCCTAACTAAATGCTGCATTTATAGAGACATTTCAAAAGGAGCAAATCTATTGGGATTAGGCCCAGGGAAATATGTGCAGGATTTATTTTCTTAAAATAGAGGCATCAAAACCGTCTCAAAAGACCCACGAAGCATCACTATTGTACGATTCAATTTGTCCCATCATCTCAGTAGTAACCCAATTTACAGCAGCTCATCGATTTACTCGACTGTAAAAGGTTCAGGATTCAAGAGGATCCAATGGAGCTCATCAGGATCTAGAGAACCATTCTTTCATTTTAAAGAATATGACCAAACATAACAAATATGATCCGTTCATTTAGTAAAGGTGTCTACTTTTACTATGAATGCATAAAACATACATGGAAACTACTAATTCTGAAGTGATTGCACAACGTTTATTTTTTTCTGAATCAAACCTTGAATTTTGTTGTAAAATGCAAAATGATGCATAAGAACCATGAATATCATAAATTGAGGGAAATTCGACAACTACTCTCACAAATGTTGCCTGTAAGCAAAACTCATGATTAAACACTAAGTTACCTGTGCTTTTGAAATACCTTCATCAATAGCACTTCACTGTTGAGGACATTATGGTCATGATAACGTGGAGTAACATCCCTGACCCTGAATAATAAGTTTCCCATCCCATTAGCCAACACTCCCCTCTAGCATAACAGCCAAATCCAATGTAATTTGCTACATAGTAAATAGAGAGTGGCACAATGGCTTTTATCCTGCCGTAGCAATGCCTATCATTCTACGGGCCGATAATGGTGGGCTCCTAATCCAATCTGCCTGACAGCAGCAATTGATTGGCTGATTGATGGTGCACAGGGAGCCCAAAGGCGGCAGATGGAGATCGCAAACTGCCTCCAGCCATCAGGATATGATGTCACTACCACCGCTGTCCTGACGACCTATTCGACCCCTAAACTAAGCCCTAACAACAGGGGAGGAAGTGGTTGGGTACGTCCTTTCTACTGTAGGAGTTCATTACATCAAAATCCTGTTTCCTCTAAAGACCCCCCACCACCCCATCACTGGTGTGAAATACACAAATCCAGTTGGAACAAATCATCCCACTGCAAAGGACTTATTCAGATCAGTTTGACACCGGAGAGAAACAGGAGACAGTGAGGGTGGTCTAAGGCCTAAGCGCCTTTAAAAATTTGTTTCCACTCAACATTTTCACGGCACTCTAAGAATAGAAATGTTTTCTGAAAGCTATATGATGTAATCGCTTTTCAGTTCATTTCCACCCCCACCCCGCCCTACCGCCACCAACCCACACTGAACATATTCCTGTAGGGTCAGATAGGAGCTTTCTGAGGATGAAAGAGAAAGCTAGGGAGAGTAGAGTGAGTGTGAGAGAGAGAGAGAGAGAGAGAGAGAGAGAGAGAGAGAGAGAGAGAGAGAGAGAGAGAGAGAGAGAGAGGGATGGAGAGAGAGAGGGAGAGAGGAAGAGAGAGAGAGAGTGAGAGGAGGGGGAGAGAGAGACAGAGAGAGAGAGAGAGAGAGAGAGAGAGAGAGAGAGAGTGGAAGAGAAATAGGAATACCTCTGGCAATGAAGAGAGAAGGGGGAAGGAAAGACAACTAGACATGCCATCAGAACAAGACATGCATACTTAAACTAGCGATGCAGAATATGGAGAACTACAAGTAAGGGAAAGGTTGTAAGAGAGTGAGCAGCAAAAAACAGAGACTCAAAAACAGGTTAACTGATCAATACCAGGAAGAAGAAAAAAAAGCGTGCTCACCTTGACACCGTGGCCTACGTCGTCCAGCACAGTGTAGTCGATGGGCTTCCTGATGTACCTGACCGGCCGTTCCATGTTAGCTGGCGCTATGATCTTATGAGTCCTCGACGTGTTCTTGTTGGTGGTCAGGATCCCGATCTCCCGCCTGGCCACCTTCTCTTTATGGATGTCCACAGTCTAAACGACACACCGGGGGAACATGATAAATGCGGCGCTATGGACACATGCAACAGGGGATCGAATGAGCGTGTCTTACTGCAGCTTAACAAGGTTTAATTAAATCATGTGGTTGCGCTTTTCATCACCAAGGTCTTAATTGTTTTACGCCAGCCAGTAACTACTAATAAAATCAACTGTGGTACAAACCAGATTCCGCACAGCATAATGAACATAGCATGTGTATTTGAACATACATCGCTTCAGAGAATCAATAGCTTACTGTAACATGAGCACGCTGACCCTGAGATGAGTGAGAACGTTCAGCATACATAGTTATGAAGTTATTAAAAACCTTGGGACCTTAGATAATTAGAACAAGATGGAAGACATGTCAAAAACATAATCACAATTTCAGAAAAACTAAATTAGATCTATTGTGTAGTTAAATAGATCATATTTCTGAGGCTTTCAATTATAAATAGAATGAGTGAATCTTCTCAGTGTGAGTTCCCTCTGCAGCCCAGGGCCAAATGGAGATACATTATTTACGCTTCCTAAGACAGAACAGGGTTTTCCTACTGAAACTGCTCCTCTGTTTGATAACCCGCTCACGCTTCTTTACAAAGACTAATTATTTTAAAGCTACACTAGGCAATTATGCACACAGGCGGCTCCAAATGGCAGACAGGTGAATGTCTGGAAGAACTTGAACTTAAATACTCAGAAATCATGTAACCCTGGCATCAGTGATGCACAACGCACGCTCACATTTACCCACCCGGCTGGTTTGTGATTGCTTTATACTAAAGGATACCGACGGGACAAGAGAACACACAAGATATAACGTTAGGGCCAGCCTGCTGTAATTCGTCCCCTCTTGTGAGCAGGAAAGTGTACATACCAAATGCCAGAATTTAATTTAGGCCAACAGGTCAAATCTACGGCGTCTCGATTCATGATGGGATGGGACACTCTTACTGCAGGCCCAGTTTTTGATTGAGACTGATAAAAACTGGTGTGTAGTGCAGTTTTATCCATCTTGTTATGTATATGCGTATCTTCATCGCCATCACAGAGGCGTGCCAACTGTCACATTCAAAATAACCATGAAATCTCCCCCGGATCTCAACACTATCACATCACAAACCATTGTACTCCCGTCCCCGGCTGCGGAGTCCACACTCCCACCGAGCAGAGAAGAGCCCAGGAGCAGCTGCTCTTCCTCTGAGAGATGAAAGACTGCAATGTCTGCTGAGGGCAGAGCAGTAAGAAGGATGGTCTCTCGGAGGGGGAAGGAGTCAGGGGCCTGCGCCAACAGAGGATTCCTTTCATGCCACAGGGATCTGGACTTAGCTCTGTCTCTTATTCTGTACTGCTCCACTGTCTGCTTGACTGGGCCTTCAAGTATCACTCATCCCACGGTTGAGGGAATCAAAAGTGGTCTAACGGGCTTCAAATGAGCCGTTAATGTCATCTACTAGTATGAAGACTGGCGCACATATCATGTTTATGTTTTTAAACGATGACACTAATACGATACAGGCCTAAGGGCTGACAACAGCTCTCTCGTATCTATAAAGAGCATAAAATGACTTCTTACGTGGTGAACTGGGGAATAAGAAAATATGTTACAGTATGTATGAATATTTCATAACAGGCAAAGTTACTCATGCATAATTGCTCCCATAGAGACGCCCCTTACAAATGGGAAACATCTCTGCAGTTTCAATGCCACGTTGTGTCTGTTTGAGTTAAGCGGGATGACAGAGCCTTGACTACAGTAATCCCTTTTAACCTGTGGTGGGCTGCCAGGACATGAGTGGCTCTTTATTCACAAACTCCTCCCTAAGAGTTGAACAGACCAGTGCACAAATATTCCATTTTAGTAGTAATCCTGTTTCAAAATAGATTTAAACTAATAGCTGTATGCCAGAAATCAGAAATAATGCACAGATTTCCATCATAGATCATGATTGTTTGAAAATGACTGGGCCAAAATGAGTCTAGTAACTTCCATTTCCAGTGAAGTGTTGGGGCTCAGTGATTGGCTATGGAGGAGCCTGAAAGAGGTCTTGCAGAAGGAGGAGGGGGGATTGGCTCTAAAGACCTGGGCCTGGTTTTGCTTCCAACACATGGCTATACCATCTTGACCTCACTATGACCCCGACACACTACACGGCGACCTCTCCTCAGATTATAAAAGAAGCAATTACAAAGGCATGGGCTAGGCAGACAGTCTACTGCCTGCAGGCATTATAACGTGAAGCTATTATAGACATATCATCTGGAAATGGGTGTTTTCAGGCAATCCTCGAGGAGCAAAACCGGCTATGGCTGACATAGTGTAGCTAAACTGGGAGAGCATCTGTTTTTTTACGGAACATGCACTGCTTATCAGAGAACAGTGTGTATACAAACAGCATCGCAGCTGGCAAAGAGGGGAAGTGAGAAGGCAAGAGGGTGTGAGTTAATCTCCTTCCTGTATGCTGAGAAAATAGCCCTGCTGAAATAGTGAATGCCGATGTTACACAAGTGTTGATACCACTTGTCAATTTAAGCAAACTTTCACGCTGTGTGGAGTTATACCCTGTGTGTGTCCTTGCTAATCCACTGACCAGTGTCCAAAGAATGTTGAATAAATCTGACAAACAAGCAGAAAAGCCCGTTCCAGTTGACCTGTTCAACTGACCCAGTGGAGAGCTCCAATCTGAGCACCGACTGCTTAACATCCTGTCTCATTCGAGCCATCCCTTCCTGAATAGAGTGCACTATTTCTTCTGCTGACTAGCTTTTAGACTGGAACTTATAGTGTTTACTTGATCACAACGGCAGACTGCAGTGTTGCTGAGCATCTGTCAGGAAGAGAGAGCCGGGCCTGAGCTCTGAATACAACTTGCCAAACTGAGAGGTGGATGAGTCACACGTGCTCACAACCACTGTCACCCATATGCCTGAAGCCTGCAGGTCTTTTCCCAGAATGCTGACCAGCTTTGGGTCTGGAGTTTGGCTTCATCCCTCCGCTACAGGCATTTGGGCTTCAAAACACCTCCTCTTCTCACTGAGCCAGAGCGTCACCCACCTATGTGACTGCCCGGAGGATCTAGGTCACAACTTGGAACTGCTGCCAGCATCGCCATCATCATCATCCACACATTATCCACACTGGTTACAAAAAAGAACATCATTTTGGACTGGAATAATTAGGCACCTCTTCTCATTTTGGGATGAGTGAGTCAGTATAGTTGCCGTGATGACATATTCTTGTTGTGTTGTTAGTAGCAACAAGTAGCAAAACATTTGTGGAAAAAAATGATCTAGATTGCGGTTGAGCGTGACATTTTCATATGAATAAAGTTATCTTTTGCTATCACCCCTATTGATATAATACAATAGTGAATAAACCCATAACCAGTTCATGAAAGCGTTCTATTTGCTGTTCTAAAACACCTGGTGTCGGATATGTCGTTCCAGGGAAAAATAACTCTGTGTACAGGAAGTGATTCTATAGAAAAGAAGAATTGGGTAGTTGGCTTGAGCAAGAACAAAAAAAAAAACACAATTTCTATTCTTTCCATTCTGTCTGACTGGAAGAAGCCTTGTAGTGGGTATTGGGGTGGTTCCCACTGTGACCCAGCCTCTCTCCCCCATGTTGATTTACACTGGTCAGACAAGCGGGGAGTGAGAGTGTAGGGAGACAGGTCACACATTTACACAAGACCCCCACACAACATCAGCAAAGGAGCATAAATCTCACAGTCAAGTGGGACAGCCAATCAAAGGGCCTGCAATGGAATTTCAGAGCATTGCGCAAACCTGACTTGAACCCCCCCCTCCCCAATACACACACAATTTTGGAGGATGAAGTAAGGAGAGTTGAAAAAAAGGGATGTCTCGACTTTGATATGGAACGGAGACAGAAGGTTTCTTTTCTTCAGCAGCACATGTTGGGGAGAAAAACAGCCCTTTCAGCGCTTTGGCTGCTCGGCCTAGGGATGATATCCCCAATAAAACGCAAGCTATGCACAAACGCATGGACAAAAAAAAGAGAAGAAGAATCACTGCACACAGTACTGTAGGAGTAGTTGGGTCGGGCTGGGACTTAAGGCTTACACATACTAGCATGGGGAATACTACTAGATGAACACACCCTTCATGCCAATGTGTGTGTGGCTAGCCAGGCCAGACAAATGTGCCAATGGTTAATGATACAGTTAAACCACAGATGATTATATTTGGACTGAGAAAAAGAGAGAGAGAGTAAAAAAAAAACAGCCATGCATGCCCAGATGTTTCAGGAAACTGGCAGAGTCAATCTCTCCCTGTGTTCCTTTGAGAGATACCACACACCACTGAACGGTACTCAGTTCCCATGGCACTCTGTCCAAGAACATGGGAGTGTTTTTACTAGAGTGTGATATGCTACTGGCATCGTCATAAACCAGGACTATCAAATAAGACGTAGCAGAGTCTTAATAGAGGTCATGTTTGGCTGAGAGCTAATATAAGCTTGTCTTTACAGCAGTCCATGAATTGGACAACCTTGTTCTGCAGGATTACGAGGAGATAATAACCATGATTCTCATGTCTGTTAAACACATTGAACTTCAAGTTCTGGCTTACTGTGCTAAAGGCTCTGAGGCTACTCACACAGTCAGAGCAACTAACTAGCTGGAGAGATGAACAAACTGCTGTTTTTTTAACCATTATTTATCCAGCATCATTTTCAGCAAAGTACTGCTTCACACTCACACTGTGAACACACATGAAATGCAACATGTCTTGCGGCTGCATTGGATTATGGTCGATTGAGGCTACTGTCAGTGTCACTGACGTTTATCGATGAGGTTTTAGATTGATGAAATATTTTATGCCATCAAACTCTATTTTAGCTGCGCTGGAAATATTGACGTCAGGTCGACAACGTTTGACTGCAGGAATAAGAAATATTAACCATGGAGTTCTCTTTGTGCTCGCAAGGGTTCCCTCCATATACCATCGAAACAAACCCCTATGAAATACATGCACATCCTGTCCTGTCCCTGACCACGACAGACACTGAAAATTCGTCCCTGTGCGCCTTTGAATAAGGGCTGCCCACTGCTCCTGACTGCCCATTGGAGGAAGGACAGCGAGGATGGGATAAGCAGAAGACACACCGGCCACCTACTCCACATGTGTGTGTGTGTGTGTGTGTGCATGCCAGAGTCGCCACTCCCTGTGCATGCTAGAGTCGCCTCTCCTCGCTTGTTTGTGTATTCTTTCTTCTTCTGTAGCTGTTTTGTAGCAGTGTTAAAAGTCCTTGCAGTGGATTTTTCCTTTAAGTGCCCTTGAGCAAGTCACTCAAGGCACTGATGAACTTCTGCTCACAAGCCTGTTTCTCTAACCTACTCTGGTTGTCTGGCTCGGCTGTTGGAGCAGCGCAAACAAAAACATCCAACTGAATGTTGAGCCAAAGCGGCTGTTCCAAGTAGACTGAATGCCTCTTGGTCTGGTGTCCGTTGCGCAGTTACAGCCAGAGCATTTGATGTCTGTCATCTCATCTCCGAGTGAAACGGTTGTCCAGAAGCACCTAAGTGGGGCTGCTTCTCAGAGCAACACAGAGCATGTCAGAGCTTCTATCTGTGCTGTCAGCCAAAATGGGAGGTCAACCAGCCGATAGGGAGTTCTTATTTTGGCAGCTCTTTGTTTAATCTACCTCAAACACCGGATTCCTCTGGTAAATCTAACAACCCGACTGCCGCATGCTTGAACCAGAAGCAGAGGATGAAAGGATGGGATAAGACCTGCCAGTTCTTCATCTGAAGTGTGAAATCTAAGACAGACTGGCTATTCCATTAGTGAAAAATACAATGAAAGAGTCAGGACAATATGACAAGGTCAGTTCTTTGTTTGTTTGCTAATGCAACACATATGGAAACCCCATGGCTGACTTTGCAAACCTTAAATCTGGGCTGTAGCTAAGACAGCCTCCTGCTACATAAAGACTGTACTCTGAAGTTTACATACAGGCTTAAAGCAAGTTCCTGCTCAACACATAATTACTCTGTCCATCATTCAGCAGTGCTGTGGTCAGTCAGACAGTCAATAGCAGGCAACAGGCTTAGAACCAGACAAGAGAAATAAGAAATAGTAATACAGGAAATATATAGTATCTCCATTCTATCAGGGAAAACAATTTCATAATAGTTTGTTTACAGGAACTGGCCAATCAGTGTCTGCATTAGTCTTACACAGTAAAGAACTGCAGAACAGAGGGACAATAATTGTATGTAATTGCAGAGGGTTGTTAAGCGGGAAAGAATGCACTGGTAATGATGATGACGTTTTGCAGAGGGAAGGGGTGGAGAAGGAATGGCAGGAGGGGAAGTAACCACAGAGCAGAGGAGCTGATGATTCACTGACTCCACCCACCCTCCCTCCATGTCAGTCACAGAATGGTAATTTATTCAACTTCTATTTGTTTTGATGAACACGCTCTTCTAACATGCTAGTGTTAGCCACTGAGCAACTCCACGGGAGCAATAGGGGCAATAAATGTGACTTTTACTGCCCGCTGGCACAAAAATACCATAATATATCCGCAGGAGGTTGATAGGGTTGTTGATCAATACAAATGACCAATGTTGACATCGCCAGGTGATTTCTGGCTTTCAAAACTCACTTTCCAGACCGTACACAATTTTGGAACAAAAACTCCCAACAAGACATTTCCAGCCCCTCCTCCCCCAACTCGCATTTTCGATTGCTTAATTACTCAGCCAAGGCTATATAAACCTCCGTTCTCAAGCCAAAAAAAACTAATGACAAAGCCATATTATTACTAGCCTACAGTATTTTGCATTGTGATGTATTACCTCTTCACTAGATGTTTCTTTTGGATCTGTGCTCTAATAAGCTAGCTTACACATCTCTAATTATGAAAATGTGGCTTTATTATTTATGTCAATTACAGGCTACCATCCCTCAAGGGGATATGAGGGGTGGGGGAGTTGCGCCAGAGGCTGTGTAGAATTCCTACTGGTGGTTGATGGCTGTCGACAAAGGTCATAGATTACTAATGTCCCTTTAAGTGCCTTGCTGGAGGGTGTCAACCTCAGCAGTAAGCATTTCCCAATGCAGATTTTCCCTGATTCCTCTGAGGATCCAAACCTGCAACCTTCCAGTAACAAGACCACTTCTCTAACCTTTAGGTAACCATTGACTTAAGGTGATACACCGCACAACGGTTCAGCCACACAGACAGAGACATCACTATAACCCATTGAAAAGAGGCATGTAGAAGTTAACACAGTGTAAATATCCAACACTGAAAAAAAACACAGGCAAACTCTGCGTGGAAATAAACACTGTCGTATTTCACAGCCAGGCATGAGGGAGACCACCATGCTATGAGGCAGGAGAGAGACCAAAATACACAGGCAACAGGCAAGTACTGGCATCAGCAGGAAACACAAGACGCTCTCACACACACATATCTATAAGGCTTCATTTCCTGTTTGGAGGAATGCCATTCCTCCTCGATGGGAGGTCAAAAAGCCAGCGCTGCAGCATAAAGACACGCACAACCCCAAGGCTGAGTGTGTGCATTCTCATCATAGCGCACACCACAGAAACACACGTACCACAAGCAGCGGTAGTAGCAACATGCTAAATCCATGGAAGAAGGAGAAAATCAAATGAGTGCCAATAAATGCAAACCGAAATCTACACTTACCCCCTTAAACAACGCACACAAACAAAAAACAAGAAAACACAAACAGTAGGGCAATTCATGTGATCATAGGAGAGTAAAATGTAACTGTTGCAACTGCATCTCAGTTAACTACACAGCCATGAGAACAAACTGGGGCTGTTTATAGTACTGTAGATGTGTGTGTCAGCTGCTTTTTGTATCCAGTCTGTCATTGTGCTGCTTCATCACAGTGCTGTGGTCACTGGGTTCACAGAGCCGGACTGGCAAGCTCCAAATGTAAATGTGGCCTAGAGCAAATGAAATGAAATGAAGTGATTTACATTATTGTGAATACGCCGGTACCAGAGGGGAATAAAAGCGGTGTTTAAAATACGTTTTTTTGCAGTCAAACTCAGAAAGAGTCTTGATCTGCTTTTTTAAACGCACTATTAAATACATTGGGCTTAAAGGCCATTGTATTAAAATGTCCACCTTAGGTTAACTTGTACATTTTGAAACTTCCAATGTAATAACAAATGCACTGAAATAATGCAGTGTATTAATAAAATGAATCAACTTATGCAAAAAGTGATTTTCTAATTGTAATTGAGGCTTCTTGATTCTCCAAAATAAAAAAATAAAAAAATTTCTTCCCAGAAATTTCACAAATTCCTCAAGAAGTTCCTGAAAGTTGCTGGTGTTTCATTTGAGGGTATTCTACAGGTGGTCTATTGTCTTGTAAAGACTGAGCTAAAAAAAATTCGGACTGGAGTTTCCCTCAATTGTTTCCCGTGTGTGAGTCACTATTTCCCCCTGACTGACATATTGTCATAAGACAGATGTTGAGCAAATGGTAAATTGTTCTTGCTGCTCATGTTGCCACAGAAAAGAACCCTTTAGGGGGGGAGGAATTTTCTAAGAAAGCAACATAGTCTTTTGACCACACATCAAAAGGTCTTTATTTTAGTTAGTTATACGTAACTGTGCGTGTGTGTGTGTGTGTGTGTCTAGGGCCAGGCCTTAATTTCTGAATTGCTACTTATATCTGATGTTTTTGGATCTATTGTAGGGTATAACCCAGTGTAACCCATATCCGATACAAATATAAACTGACAGCAATGTCGAAAAGACACGCATGCACAGAGTGTGTGTGTTTTTTGGGTGGGGGGGGGGTCAGTTGTCTGAAGTGAATGACATTAGATTTACTTATTGTCATTGTGATAATTCTGATTCAAGCAATCAAATACAAGCCGCATATAGATTGCATCGCATGCCTTGGGATCCAATTTCATACCACATATCCATGTGGTTCAGATCAGGGGGGGAAACTAGACTCAATGCACCTTTTTACTGTTCACACACTTAGAAAACATCAGATTTGTGTCACATATGAGGATTAAAAAAAATTTAAAAAGAAAAAATTAAAAAATGGGACAGTTCTACATGCGATAGTTCATGGGGCGATATCTACATGCACACAACCCCTCTCTCTCCTTCACCCCACCCCCGTCTTATGTCTCCCTCTACTTAGGGGGTATCACAGAGAGGGGTTCTCAATGTGAGGCACTTTCTTTTGCTGGACAGACAAAGCGCTCCCTGTTCACAGCCTCTTAGCAGCCACTTTACACGCAGCACAAGGTGGAAGCCCCGCTAGCCACCCTATTTTCCCATCGGCCTTCCGCCTCAATAGTGCAGAGAGACCCGCTAGAGACTTACAATGATACCAGGGAAAGGAACACAAACATACCTGTATAGTACACATACATTTGCGCATGCACAAATTCACACACAGACATGATGGCACGTTTTCCTTTGAATCATATTGCAGCAAAATGCTGACAACCTGACAAACCTATTGAATATCAATAAGTATAAGCTATGCTTATACAATAGCATAGCAATAAGCTATGCTTATACTTATTGGGGGGGCAATAGCTCAGTTGGTAGAGCAGTCGTCTGGGAATAGTGTGTCGAAGTGTCCTTGAGCAAGACACTAACTGCTCCCGACGAGCAGGTTGGCGCCTTGCATGGCTGCCTCCGCCGTCGGTGTATGAATGTGAGAGTGAATGGGTGAATGTGAAGAGTATAAATTGTAAAGTGCTTTGGATAATAGCGCTATATAAATACAGTCCATTTACCATATGCTATACCCTAAAATCACACACACATATTTTATAGACATTTAAGAATGTAAAAACTACTAGAAACTGAACAAAATTTAAGCCAATGTCCAATGTTTACAAAAAAAATATCTGCCACTCAATGCATAGCCTACCAAAGACAGGATGTGCTGCATTATAGTGCAGTACGGTTGACATCCAACTCAGGAAGCTGCACTAATTCCAGTCAAAGAGATACCGCTTAGCAGACACACCCTAACCAGAGCGAACCCCGTCTAACTGTGGGCAGACCATGAGGAACGGCGCTGACGCCAGGTCATGTCTCACCACACGCTGACTGACACACTAATGTAAGAGAGCCAGATCATCGACCATACATAGCTTCAGGCATGGATGGGCATAAGTCTGAGACAGAAACTGAGGGTTTAAGGAGAAGATTGGAAAAGCTGACTAAAAGCATGGGCTGATCATGCATGAAAAGGGAAGCAGTATATTCTGAATTATGGTTTATTATTGGATAAGAGATTCATACCTCTGGATCATTTATTTTATTTTATTTATATCAATGGCATTTACCTGGTTAGATAAAACAGATTTCCTATCCTTTTCAAGTACAGACACACTCACACACTACTGAAAGAAAAAGAAAAGTTGCAAGCTGCAGGCTTTCCTCTCCATATCCCATTCAGCAGAATACAGGGTGCGCTACACCAGCCTCTAGGTCAAGCGCTAATCAGAAATGGGAAACTGTCATATAACCATCACGCTTCGAAGAATCGAAAAGAAGAAGCACTAATCTCATATCCATAAGCATGGGGGCGATCTGGGGGCAGGTTGATAATGATCCACCTCTGAACAGGACAGTGGAGAGCCATAAAACACACCCACAGCCTGGAAGCTCGTAGCCTCAATTATTAACAGAGAGAGAGAGATGCCTCATTACGGCAAATACATAAGGAGCTCTCCTCTCTCCTATCTATAAAAGCAACTAGACAGAGGTGACAACATTATGAAGAGAGCATTAGACATCTTTTCTAGTTTCCAAGTTATCAATGCATTGCTGCCAGCCACAGAGCCAAATCATTCAAAGTGTTCCAGCTATCCAGAGGGGGAGACAAGTTATGCTAATTACAGAAAGATGACGTTGTTGAAGTGGAAGTGGAATCAAAGAGCAGCGATAATTATCAGCCAGTGGGAAATGAGTTTCTAGCTTGAAAGTTTTGCTCCAGACTTTGACTCCACTCAAACACTCAAAACACAAAGATGAAAACCCAACACAGAGGGAATACAAGTCTTTTATTGACTGCCAGCTGACCTAACGTGACACCGTCTAGCGTCTTGCAGTTGTCTTCATATTGCCATGGTTACAGAAAGTACACAGGCGAGGGCTAAGGACGGCACAAAGTAAGGAATTTCCCATGCACAAGAGAAGAGACTGTGAACGGCACTTGCAATGTAGACGGTCAAGTAGTATGGAGTGCAAGGTGCGGTAATCCTGACCTTTACAGTACGACATGGGCTTATTTTGCTAATATAAAGCACCATGTGTTTATATATGCTTGTCTTAGGCGGCCCAGAGTGTTGTCATGGAGACGGAGACCGGCAGTGGCGTCATGATGACCTCGGTATCGGCTGGATACCATCTGCCAGAATATTGAGTGTGCCTTTTTTTGTTCTATTTCTCTTACATGTGCGCGTATCTCTCTCCATGCTGATTTTCCAGGTATTTCCATCATCCATCTTCCATTATATCACGCTTTCCCTCCGATTTTTCTGATCTCTCTCTCTCTCTCCATTAGTCTGAAAACCTGACCTTCAGCGTATCTTCAAAGAATTTCAAGCATGCTTTGCACAGCTCTATCAAACAATACACAGATAACGGACATGGGAAACACGAAAACTCCAAGAACTACTTTTGTACATTGTATACCTGATCAGTCTACTACCGCAGAAGGCAAGTGGTGAACAGATAATCCAGCATGCGAATTAAGTCCTGACTTTTGTTTAGCAAATACATCTTAGTTCTAATCTATGAGATGCCACATGGGTCTTGGCCTTTGTTTGATTTGCCTGAGCTTTTAATGACTTCATTGGATGACCTGCGGGATTTACCTGCACAAGGCAGAGGCCTCATGCTAAAGACACACGGCTAGGAAAGGCGGCTGATGGCTGCTATAATGTCAGGACTGCACAGGGTTGGGCTAAGTGTGAAGGTTATAGGTGTGTGTGTGTGTAAGGGCTGCACAATTAATCGTGTAGAATCTTATATTGACATTTTCTTTACACAATTGTTGAATTTCTGCAGTATTATTGAAACATTTCATTGAGAACATTCACCAATCATAGAAAATAATTCACGTTAGCATAAGATGCCAAAGTGAAATTTCAGAATGATCAGGATTATTTTAGCCATAATCATGCAGCCTTAGCGTGCATGTGTTAGACAGTGAGACTATAGTGGTAGGCATAAAGGTTTTACAAAGTATTTGTATGCGTGTGTCTCTGAAGAGGGCAAGAGCGTACAGACCACCAGTCATTCAGCTAAACACACAGCCAGTCAGACACCAATAAAGACACCAATAAGTTACTACAGATTAGAATGTAGTGCGATTAAAAATAAAAGTGTTTGTGTGAGACTGAGAAGAGAAGTGGGAAATGTGGGGAACCATTCAGCTCAGCTATATGGCCTGTGGTCACAAATACATGTGTGTGTCAGTTGTGTGTGTATTCCTGACCTGGGAGATGTGGTTGATGGAGGACTCCATGCGCCGCAGCTGCGAGGCCTGGATGTCCAGCAGCTGCAGCACATTGTTGGCTAAGGCATTGATCTGGTAGGCCACGCTGGCCAGGGACTGAGTGGTGTAGGCTTTGGTCTCCTCCAGAGCTTTCCTCTTGTCCTGGGCCTGTAAATGAAAAAGGAAGAAGGGGGAGAGAGGGGGGGAAAGAGAGATGGGAGGGGAACCCAACAATCAGTATTGTTGTCAACATTGGATTACATTCTCCATCCCTCCATTTTCTAGCCACTTGTCCAGGTCAGGGTTGTGCACACATGTTTATGCCGTACTGGAGCAAACACCTCCTTCAGCCAATCAATCAATCCCCAGCAACTTACCACGAATCAATAGCTAATGCTGGGTAGCTAGCTAACATTTAGCCAATCAGAACTCTCTAGATTGGCTGAAGGAGCACAGAAGCCACTGGTGACTTGATTACCTCTATAGAAAAAGTAATATATGGAGGATATGTTTGACCTCCCAATGGCACACATTGTTTTATTATTACGTACTGTATTTCCTATTCAATAGATATACGTACATTTTTGCCACCACATTGCCTTTAAATGGTGATACATTGATATTCACAAAGATATCCACCAAATCTGCCAATCTAGACAAAGGGTGGTAATGACATGTCCTTTGGCATCCCCTCACAGCAAACAAGCTGAAGCAGAATAGAGAGAACGAGCCGGGCTCCAAACTGAGCCCTCGTGTTTGATCTCTGTAGGCCCGATCCCACGCAGCTCACTCATAAAATAAAGTCCAAAGAGCACTGCCTGGAGGGGAGACACTGGGCTTTGATAACTGGCTGCT
>CABFOS010098690.1:1814-17360 GCA_900660315.1 Diretmoides pauciradiatus | reverse complement strand
CAGAGACCCCTACTGTGGCTGGACCAGAGGCAGCACCTGCTCCTTCCTAAGACCAGGCACACGGTGAGGGAAAAACACATTCACACCGGCCTATGAAAACTGTCTCCTTGTATATCAGGTAGCTCTGGTATCCACATAGCTCCAAATAAATTCATTTCATGGTGAATGATCTGTAGTATTGGAAAAGTGGAAAAGTAGCAGCATTCTTGTACGTTTTTTATGGAAATGTTTAAGCCTTGCAACTAGCTAATGGTGAAGTCTTATGAGGTTGTGTATTCCCATGCATAAGGGGAATAAATGCCATAAAATTGCGTCACTGTGGCCTAGTGGTTTGAGAGACCATCTGTCAACTGGAAGCCTGGGTTTAAGGTGTGTCAGCTAGCATCCACCCTGCTGAAGTGTCCTTGAACAAGTCACTGAACCCCTAGCAGCTGCTGGTGCTGCCTGTAGCTGGCCATGCGCTCTGACTTCCCTGGTGGGGGACAAGCAAAAAGAGAATATCTCTACAGGGATCAATAAAATATCCCATTACAATGAAACACATTAACACGTCAATAAGAGCCATACATTAGCAATAAATATCCCTATGTAAACGGTTATATAGATAAGTGGCCATGTTCATGTGAAAATAAAAGATGATGATGATGACTTATTTTTAAGCAGTTTACAGGTCTAATTTCACTTTTCTCAAAATCAAGACAGACTGGAGTTGTTTTTTTAGATCATACTGTATAACACTGTGAATCTATAGCATCAGTGTGGCATTACATTTATTCACTGTTGCTTTGAAGAGATGTGATGAGGAATATTGAACATTCTCGCTGCGTTCAGGCACTGATAGTCTTTTCTGTGATCTATGTGTTACTGCAGGCTACCTTTTCAACAAGACGTGGAGTATGGAAACACCACCTCCCATCTAGGAGACTGTGATGGTAGGTTGCAACAGCGCTACAGTATGAAAGGGATACACACTGGACTCAATGCAGTCTCCGCCTAGTGGCTCAATACCTCATTACATCTGACTACTTCTCACTGAACATTTTGTTCTGAAATATTGGCAAAAAGGAATATGTATGACAACTCCTGTAATTAAGCACCGTTTCATTATCCAAGGTGACATGTGATTTCCTTTCCAGCTCATTATATTGGATTAAGATCCACCAGGAAGCAATTCATTCAACCTTGATATTAACAATTGAGTCATTTGGTGTGTTTGCCAGAGCTCCAGCAGGTGGAAGTGGAACAGGGATTTTGTTTTCACCCTCACCTCCTACAGGTCAAAGCACCCTTAATTAGAGAGGATGTGAAAGAGGTGTAACTACTGGTAGACAATACAAGGTTGCAGTTGGGGCATGCATCCATCCTCCTGCATCCAAGGCTTTGTTCTCTCAAAGCTGAATATCTGGCAGGGAAATTACCGAGGCTAGCCAGTAAGCTAGCTGGAAATAGCTTAGAATGAAACACTGTTGACGTCACTTCTGCTGAGATCTAAGGCTTAAATGTCAATGCAGCAGTGCCTGAGAGGGCCTCTTAAAACTTTGAAAATCCTAAACTCTGAAATTCAGTGGTGGCCAATCCCCGTGCCTCAAAGGCATTTCCTCTCCAGCAAATTCTCTCTGAACTGTTCTGTCCGTTTTAGACCAATTTCAGAGTGATCAAAGCTGGTGAGTTACAGAACTGCATTACCCACAACAAAAACAAAGGGAATACACTGTGCATTCCTTACCGGTATGTCTCATCTGTTTTAAATTGATATATGCCCCCCTAGCCTAGTCTTAGAAAGTGACTGTAGAAGTCAGTGATGCTAGACTGCAGAGCTGACAGACTCTAACCCAAATGGTGAAAGCATTGGAGAGCAAGAGCCAGATACAGGCATATGCTGCTGTGTCTGCAGATGGGAGTGATTAGAGCTGGGTGGAAACACTGAGGTAATGGTATGCTGCATGGAGAGACACTCTCTGGCCGGCCTGCAGACTGGAAACTGTGAGGAGAGGAGAAGAGAGGAGAGGAGAGGAAAGGAGAGTCAGCTGTTGTGGTTTGAGTTCTGCTGATGACAAGTGCAGGCCTCCCTGAGCCTGGAGCCTGTGGAGCCCCAAGGCCAGGCTGGAGAGGAGCCGCTTTTAAACTCAGAAAATAATCTTATATTACATAACATTATCATCGTGGCTTATAGGAATCATTGTAGTTATTGATTTGTGATGATACATTATAACGTTTTAAGGGGAAAAGCACTAAATAAAAATAGTAGAATAGTATTAGATGTAAAAAATAACAAATGTGAGCTGCTCATTATAGAGGAAGGCTTCCAGAGAGGATGTCCATTCTACTATTCTACTAAACACTATCTATATAATTGTGTCTCTATATCTTTAGGAATCCTCCAGCAGAGTCTGCTGATTGAACCAGAGAGCTTGGTGTCCCTCAACCTGCTGGTGGCATCTGCAGTCTCGGCCTTCACCATCGGGGCAGCGCTTTCTGGCCTCGCCGTCTGCTGGATCATGGCCCACAAGCCTGCTAACCGTCGCCATGGCAACACCCCCCAGTCTTCCATCCAGCGTCGTGAGAGGAACCTGCTGAGTAATGGAAGTGGGATGGGAGGCTCTGTGCTTAGTGTAACACGGCAGGGAGGTGGGGATCGCCCCTGCTCTCAGGGCGGGGAGACCCTGTTCGTCATGCCCAATGGCTGGGTGAAATCAGGGGAGCTTGACCCCGGTTTCCTACCCACCCCGGAGCACACACCCCAGCAGAAACGTCGTGGCCTACGCCTGTCAGATTCCAACTCTGGGGGCTGGGACACCAGCCAGACCTACTTGGGGGGAGGCTCTGTGGGCTTGGGCTCACCCTGTCGTATGCCCCCCTCTGTCTACCTGACCACCAGACTCTTCCAACAGGGGGGAGGCGGGAGACACGGGAATGAAGGCCGAGGGGGTGATACACCGCGCCAACACTATGTCTGCCTAAGCAAGCAAGAAAAAGTAGGGAGGGGGACACCCAAAGCCCCTCTCAGGAAGTCTGCTGGAGAGTATGTATACCCCATGACCCCCCAGGACTCACCTGAGCGTCGGAGGGTGGTCTCGGCTCCCAGTGCCCCAATGGAGTATGGGGAGCCTCTGCCTTTGCGTTGGCCTGCCCAGGAAGGATACATCCTCAGCAGCCACGGCATGGTTCCTGTCCCCCTGCCTCCAGCCTCCATGCCCACCCCCAGTGGCCAGTCCTATGTGACCCAGCAACACACCCCTGGGCTGGGACGGGCTCTGCTGAGAGGGGCCCTGGGGAGAGGGGAGCTGGGGGAGCTGGTGGATCTCAGCCAGTTGATGAGTAAGAAGAGCTGCAATGAGAGGACTCAGGCTGGCCAGTGAAGGCTTAGGAGACAAGGTGGACAGGAGTCTTTCCTTGTCCATAGCTCACTCTGTTATATCTACATAAATCTCCCCTCTCTCTCTTCTCTCTCCACTTTCCCTTCACCCCCTCCCTCCCTCCATCCTTTCTCTACTTCTTTATTTCATTGTCATTCAGCCCTTCTGATCTCCTCTGTCAGTCTCTCAGGCAACCCCCCTCCACCCTCATGATGGGTCTCTCTTTATGGTTGGCTGCTGGATCTGCCACTCATATCCTGCTTCACACTAATTGGTCAGACAGACTGAGGTTGTTGCTGTGTCTGCATTGCAGAGTTGCCTCTCCTCCTGCTACTCAGAGACAACAGGAAGAGGGAGATGAGAGGATGGAGAGGAAAAAAAGAAAGTAGGATAGGGGGCAGATCAAAGAGAGGATGTGGATAGAGACAAAGAGATGAACTTGGGACTTAGAGACCGCCTTATCTGTGCACTGGGCTGCACAAAGACAAACGAAGGCTGCAGAGCCAGTCAAATCCTACAGGAGAAGAATGTTTTTTGCCCCCAAAACATGTAAAAGACTGATATCTGTTCTCCACTAGACACAACTGGTGGCCTGCTTGCCAACTAGATACTGGATGTGAAAATGTAAATTCTTAACACTGAAAATGGAAAATGGAAACTCTCCTGCATATGGAGCTCCAGATGACTCAAGGCAAGGCGAAATCACAGACTGAAGTCATTCTGACTATAAACAGAAACCTGGTGGAGAAACAGGCGCGTGCTTGTGTGTGCGTGTGCGTGCGTGTGTGTGTGTGTGTGTGCGCGCGCGTGCGTGTGTTTGTGCGTGAGTGTGTGTTTGTGTGTGTGTCTGTCTGTGTCTGACTTAAGGCACTTTCGGGGATACACATTAGACTTAAAACCAGTTGATTAGGGACAAAAGCCGTGTCCCCAATTGGTAAAACACTGATTTTTGGGTCAGTGGTTAAGGTTAGGATAAGGGTTAGGTTAAGTCTCCATGAAATGAATGCAAGTCTATGTAAAGTCCCCAAAAGTGACCTAAGTGAACGTGTGTATGTGTGTGTGCGCGCGCGTGCGTGCGTGTGTGTGTGTGTGTTTACATACTGTGGACACACAATTTCGCTTCCGCCTTTCTACACACACACACACACACACACACACACACACACACACACACACACACACACACACACACATATTTGTACAGGTGACAGGAGGCATCTATTCCATGTATATCAGAGGCAAGATGTGTGAGCCAAATGCCTCCAACCTGTCTCATATGGATATGGGACCATAACTCACCTCCCCAGAGAGCAGAATACAGGACTGAAATGTCAGCACTATTTCTGCCAGCTGCATGCTCTCTGTAATGACATGCTGCCATCTCATCCGTCCATCCCTCTATTTCCTTGCCTCCATCACTTCATCCCTTCCACTCCATGTACTCTTTAATGACCAATAATTCCAAGAGGACATCTGGGGAAACTCCAGCAGAGTATTGGGCTGACAAAAAAATGAGCGATAGATCGAAAGAAAGACAGACAGACAGATAGGGAGGGAGCTGGTAGAGGGACGGCAGAGGGTGTGTCAAAGAGTAAGAACATAAAGAACTAAATGCACTGCAATATATGCACCACTGTACACCACCACCTCATAGTAGTGTCACTTACACACTCCTGGTGGCTGAAGGTCCTTCAGTACAGTACAGTTACAGTGGTGATGATTGAAACCCCTGGGTTAACTTAAACCCAACAGGGGTAATGGAAATTTTCCCACCAGCCCAATGGGACGATAAATTCAGACCATCAAAGTGTCCAGTGCCATGATAGGGTTGCCATTAAGATAAACACAACATGGCCTTAGTGTGTTGGAAGGAAAAAGAGTGAAAGAGATGTGGATGTTATATAAAGGAGGAGATAAAGGGAAATGAAGCAAAAAGCAAAATGAAGTGCACCAACAAAAACAAATGTGGAAAATAATGAATTGTTTTTGTGATTTGTTTTTATTGACCACCTTGAATGATTTTGACTCTCAGTCCGAGCCTTTAGCCAAATAATGAATGATGGCTTGTGCTGGTGTAATGTAATGTACCACTGTATAGTTTACCTGTCCATATGGAAGTTTACTTTCTATAAAATAATGACATAGGGCAACAATGACAGGTACATGTTACCTATTAAGAATTAGCTTGCAAACAAACAACAAAAATGATTGAAAATGAGTAGTTTTCCAAAAATATCAACCAGTTCTACCACGAAATATCAACGCCAATGCTGATTTACCATCTGTGTGCCAAATGATATTCTGGTGCCTGATCACTGAAGCAAAAACCTGAAAGAAACTTCTTCTAAAGTGCCATGGATATCATTTCAGTCTACAGTGTACCTAACTCATGTACTGTGACGTTAATGGAGTCAGTATCACTTATTGCTGTACTTGTGATGTGTACGCTTTCACCTCACCTGCTGAATGTTTTACCTTTTTTCATTCATATTTCGGCCTTTACTGCATTAAGCGCCCTCCATCTGGATGCTACTGACACTGAATGCTAGCAACAATATTTGAGGGTATGTTTATAAACTGCTTGGAAACATCATGCCATAGAGTACTTATGTATTGTAAATATGTAATAATTAATACAGCCACTTTGTCATGACTTTTCTGATTATATAATGTATTCACTGATATCAATACATGAACTGATAGTGTTTCAGAATAGCTGAAGTGTAATGATAATGGTGTATAAGTGGTTCATAAGCAGACCTTCAAATGAGTATTACTGAAATGCGCTGTAAGGAAACACCATGTGTCTCATGGTGTGTTATATCTGTCCTTACATGGGACATTTTCTCTTGTTCTTTAGTCTGTTGATTGTATGTCTGTCATTGCCAACAAACTGCCATACTTGAAAATAATTGTTAGCATCCTGCGTGAGAGAATGTATCATTATTTTTGTTCTTCAGTCATAATACTGTGCAGTAATAAGGAAAAGCACAACTTTCCTTTTTGTGTTTTGAAAAGGAGCTGTACTGGACTGTTTGTAAATAGTGTAAATAATCAAAAGGTAGTGTATCAGTTATCTGTTTGTTTGAGGGATAATTCATTGTCTCCTGAGACAGAACTATGTTTGAAGTGTGGGATTTTTTTTGGTTGACAATGCTGTGAATAAGATGTATGTACAGTATTTACCTTGACTTTGGCTGACTGCTGAGTTCAGCTGTTTGCTGTTATTAGAGTAGAGTTGCAGGCCTGATCTCAACCAGAACAGAGCCTTCTCACTTGACTGATGCCTGCTGAGTTTTTTGCAGTTGCTAAGATACTGCTGTTATAATCACCATCAATCTTTGGAGTACTGCTATTAAATGGCATTATATAACTGACTGCTGATGTTGTCCTGTGTGTGGTATTGGATAGAACGAGTGAACATGCAATGGAGATAAGTGCATAACACGTGCATGTGCCGACGCATAAAACACACATGAAAAAAGCAACTGCACTGATTTATAACATTCTAAAGTAATGTGTCATTGTAGTTTATTTGTTTAAATGAGCCACATATGTCATCACATTGATGGTTAAAGCTTTCCAACAAGCAGTACAAATTATTTCAAGCAATTACTGTTCTCACCACAAGAGGGTGCTGTAGACTGACCCTTAATCATCTGGCCTGGGTGAGGCTAAAGTGCCTGACATCAAATCCCATGGGAGTACTGACACTGTCTGGCTGTATTGGACTGGACTTGACACAGAATGTTGTTCGTTGAGAGGTTTGGTGCAGAAACCACTTGCTCTTTACTTTGATATATGCTTTTGAACATCACACAGAGAAATAAGGTCAGCAAAAGGTTGAGTGGGTTAGATATCAGCTATTTATATCCTAATACACACATGCACAATCATCCATGCACACTGCGCACACAGCAACCTGATGATTTGAGTCACTGGAAATATTTTTTGCCGTCAAAGTATTAATTTGACAGTAGCAATACTTTTGCCAATTTATTTGAAAATGTTTTTGACATTGTTGCTGCACTTTCAGGGAGTTAAACAGTAAAATAATACAACTTAAAAGGTTAATTTTCAAAAATGTTATGCATTCATTTCAAGAGAAAAGAAAATCTGAAAAAATAACATAATAATATAGCCTAATAATATTTCTTAAATATATGAAATCCAGTCTTTAAATTTGCTATTATTGTTGGAGTACAGGTGACACTTTTGGTGTAATCTTATCTTAAAAAGCATATGCTATTTCCTCCAGTCCCTTTCATTTAGGAATAAAAACATTTCAACAAAAAGTAATAGCTAATGGAATCCAAACAGCAGTTTGTGGTGGCGATCCATTCAGACACTAGTAAAAATGTGTGTGCAGTTGTAGAGTTGAACTGCCAGTCTGCAGGTGGTGTGTCAAAGTAGTTCAGAAGAAAGCCAAGATGGATTGGTGTATAGCAGACAATGAATACAATCATGTTTGCCATTACTATGCCAACAATGCTTTTCTTTTCCACTGAGTTGTCATTTTCCTTTAACAGAGTATATACAACCTGACTGGAACAGAACACAATGATCAACAGGGGGGTGAAAAACCCCACAAGTAGCAGAATCGCAATGAATTCAAAAGGGAGTGGGTCATTTTTACATCTTTCATAGCATGTCCACAGTTTATCAGGGTAGTTAGACTTACAGTATGCAGCACATAATGTCACCACAACCACCCAAATGGCCAAACACACAGCAAAAGCTGCCTCTTTTTTCCTCCTCCATGCTCTGGCCTGAAATGGGAACCTTACCACCAGGTAGCGATGGACACTGATGGCCACAGTGGTCATGATGCTGGCATACATGTTGATGTAATGTACGGAAATAAGGAAAGTGCAGAGGAAGGATGTACTCAAACAGTACAAGGCGTCGTAGATCCTAAAGGGAAGGAAAATGATGAGGGCAAAGTCGGCTGCAGCCAGGTTGAGCATGTAGATGTGTGTGTCTGCCCAGGAGTCCCGCTTGGCAAAGAAGGCCCACAGAGCTGTAGTACTGACAAGGACCCCCACGAGAAACAAGGGAGTGTAAGCCACACCCGCAAGGACGTTCATTTGGCAACTGGTGGTGGTGTTGTTGATGCACATACTTATCTGTAAGAAGTGGTAATTCATCAGAATGGAAAACAATTAGTACTTGTCAGATGTAAAGTTGTGAGTAGCAAGCTTTCAACTCCTGAAACTGAAACAACAGACATGCAGGTTCGAACAAATCGCATGTTCTAAGACACATGGCTACATTCAGTACAGGTTCAAGCACCATAATTTGTACTTTTTTGATTTTGTCGTGTTCAAAGGTTTCTAATCAGTGGAATAGGAGTATTTTAAGTAGACACACGTAAGTACGTAAGTAAGTACGTAAATAAGTAGGCAAGTTTTTTACTTTCAAGAATGCTATCACATCCTTAATGTTTGACCTGATGGTGACAAAGAGAATTATCCTTTATCCATCTCATTTGGTCTTCTCAATAGAAACTAGAAAGGCTCTTTAGCAGGTCTGGGTCCCTCAGGTCATTCAGAGAGGTCTGGGTCCCTTTCACTGACCTTCTAAGCAAAAATTGAAGATCAGGCCACTCCTCTGCTTGTAAGATTTCCTTTGTTCTTGCATCATGTGAAAGTATTAAGCTCATCTATTGCATAGGCTAAATACAGTTTTGCCAATACTAGCTTTTATTTTATTTTATTTTTCTGCATATTATGTCCTGTTATTTGTAGTTTTGTTTGTTCTCCGCTGATGGTTTTGAATATTTTTGTAATAAAAATGTGGAAACTGAAAAATACAAATCATTTTAACTTTAAAAAATTAAGGATTATCTTTACAATGTACATTTGTATAGGTTACACACTTTAGATTTAAATAGATTCTGGAGAACCTGACAACTCTTTACTCTTTGAGAGATTTCATATTCTCTGCCTATAAAAGGAAATGATCATTTCAAAACAATAACGTGTAATAAAGATCCCAAAGGTTGATAATGCACATATGCTGCATTTAAACTCAAGTTATATTGTTTGCATATTATTTAAAAATCAATCAACAGTACAAAGCCTCACCAATCAAGCACTGCTGCTTTGCTGTAGTCGTCGCTGAATAAATGTTGAACATGTGAAGTCTGTCCAAATCTGTGTTCTACATCCTCCTATGTAAAGTTATGTATGTAAAAGACGTGGTGAGAAATGTTGTGGTTGTACCTTTGCTCAGGATTTGGTTTCATTTCTCAGACTTCGTACGTGTCCTGATGAACGATGTCTCTGCATGTTGGTCTCTGTGGAAACTTTCAAATGCCTGTTCAACTGACACCATGTTGAAAATAACTGCTTGGGAGCAGTTCAGTGACACACTGATATTTGCATTGACACTTATATCAATGCAAATATCAGTGTACTGAACAAGTTTTGCCTGTTTACCTGCTTATCCCCACGAATAGAAACAGTAACATTCAGAGATTACACAGAACAGAAAGAAATTAATTTTGTATGTTAACTATTTCCTGTTATCATTTTTGCTTCATACCTTCGTCCTCACTTTTTGAATCAAAAATCCTCCATTCAGTTGATCATTTCCAGCACAAAGTGTTGAAGGTCATGTCGTGACGAAGGCGAAGAGCTGGATTGGCCAAACAAAACCAGACAAAAAGTAAGAAATAAAGCATGTCCTTACGCAAGAAAAGCAATCTGTGATGCACAACCTCTCCACTCTTCAACCACCAGTGTATAGAAGTGGGTCAGTGTTTTGTTCTGTTGGCTGAAAGGAGGTAACAAAAAATTTCAACAAAGCCAACATGACAACAAAAATCAGATGTGACGAGTAACCTTGCAGGTAATGGGGTTTTGTTGAGAAATGTGTGTCCTTTTGGTCTCTCCACCTCACACACTAGCCAGTTGACCAGCTTGTTGCCTTGACACAAACAGCCAGTACTTCCGCCTGAGCTTGTCAGCAACTGACTAGCAAAACAGACAAAGATTTTACTCACGCCCTTAGACCCCTGTTTATGAGATAACCCTTGCTAATATGGAATTACTGGATCTGATAAGAGATCGACAATTGAAACAGAGAGAGAAATCCATCCAATCACACGGGGAAGCCAGTCTGGCCTCCACACACCAGCCAGACATAGTAATGGCCCTCTGAATGAGCATTAAATTAGAGAGATGGAGCCACACAGCACCTCACAGACACAGGGTTGTGAGGTTGTTGTTTTTTTGTATAGAGTAACTGTGTGCTTGTTTGTTTTCAGTCTGATTCACTTGTTTACTGCAGTGGCTTTGAATTTACTGGTGATTCATCTTCTGAGTGATCCATAACACAAACCCTGGGCATTAATCGCAGATAGCACAACTGTCAAGACTTCATTCCATTCATCCATTATATCAAATTGATTTTATTTTGAATGAGTTCCTATGAGAAACAACTTCCGGATGATTCAGGAGGACAGGAGAATGACACTGAATGAATGAATGAATGAATGAATGAATGAATGAATGAATGAAACAGAAACATGTACATCAATATAGAATATAGGAATGACAATGGAACATGTAATGGAACTGTTTGTCCCCAATAATTAACAAGCTTACACTGATGAATAATTGTCTTCAACATAACCTTTTACACAATTGGTCGCAACACTGTGGTCATACCCTAATAATGAGTGAAGCTGTGAACATGAGCTAGGGAGAGATAGTTTGCATGAATAGATAGATTTATTGTTGGAATTAACAATGGGACATAGTTATGAGGAAAAACAGGATGTAAAAGTATGATTTTAAAGGAAAGGAGATCAATATTTTCCTCAGCCTGGGTAGGGAATTACAAAAAGCCCATTGCTTAGAAATGTGTGTGTCATGGCTTTAAAGGTTTAGGGAGGGACAGAGGGAGAGCTTTGTCAGAGAAGAGAGGGATAAATGGATTTGGAGGGAGAGAAAGGAAGGTTTTTTTGCAGGGGGAGCGCAGGGATTCATAGTATAAGGTTGGGGCTTACCCTTCCCTTGTATAGTACTTTACAGATCAGGGTTATAACAGGATCAGAGGTTTACAATGGCATAACAACACTCACAATGGACATCCCTACACTGGATGGACCAATGTCAACACATGGTTGTCCATTGTTGCTGAGGACTCTCACTACACCCGTGCAGTCACTGTAAACATTTTTTTAAAAAATTGAGAGGTCGGTCACATCAGTCGGGCAAGGTCCAGTGATAAGCAGCAAACGATGGTTCACAGGATACCAGTATGCCTGTCACCGGGAAGGCATTGGAAAGCAGGGTCCAGAGGGCAGAAAGGTCATTCAGCAAGGGAAGGAAGAGACTGACAAGTAGAAACCCAGAGTGACTGCTCAAAGGAAGAAATGGGAGTCTGCTAACACTGATCTCAATTAAGCACTCAAAGGCTAAAGGGAACAATTTAGAATAAATCAGATACTATCTATAATGGCAGAGCAGGAGAGTTTGAAGTATGAAGTCCCCCCCCCTTCTTTGTGAATTTGTTTTACCTAGTTAAATCTATTGCTACCTGTTCAAATTTCAAAATTCAAACTCTTTAGCGTGCCTTTACAAGCCAGAGGGGTCAGCTGTTCTGGCTTATGAACTGCTATGTGGGTTATTTCAAGCCAGCAGGGCCAACCCATTCAGATTGAGGGTGAGGTTTGAAATGATTGGGAAACGATGGTGTGGGTCAACGACATAGGGGAGTGGAATGTAGTAGAATTTACTTTTGGTTGTTGTGGCCTGTGCTTAGAGATGTCCACTCTCACTTGCCCCACTGGCATGGCACATTCAAGCCAGGTTTCTAGAAAGGTCGTCACCCTGAGAAGCGCACAGGAAAGTTACATCCGATCCTGTTTGTTGGTGTGCTGGCTTACAGATTGCATTTGTATACATATTGTGGCATTCAGTGAGCTTTTATTAACAGCAGCTTTATATATATTTTAAGATATTACTCCTTTTGAAAAGAAGGAAGAACTGCTAGCTGATATTGCACAGGACATGAATGGGCGTGTAATATTTCAGATATAGTCTGCCGTTATCATAATTTGTTTTAAATCCCTTCAGCGACATTATCCTGTTATATTTTCCAAAGATATTTCCCAGATCCTGTATATCTCTGTGGATTTATCTGTCTGTTTTGTCTCCCTCTATCTCATTTGTCTTTACTCACATCTGTGTGTTGTCTGCCTGTCTGTCTGTTCACCTGCCCCCTGCCTGTCTCTCCTCCCTATTCACTGTCTCTCCTTCCTGCCTTTCTGCATTTATTCCTGTCTGGTAGTGTTTGAAAGTGCCCTTTACATGTCGGTAGCAAAGGAGGGGGGGGGCTTTCCACTGCTGTAACTAGGTCAGTGAAGACACACCCCTCTCTCCCCTTGCTGTGCCCCTCTCTCCCCCTCTTGTCTCGTCTCCCTTTTTCCTCCGCTCCCTGTTGTGACGCAATGCAGACATTTCTGCACAATTCACCCTTTTCTCTCTTATTTTCTCCGCAATCAAAACAACCGAGCAAACACCTACCACAGTGTTTCAGTGATGACAGTGATATATTCTTCTAATCATCATCATGCAGAGATATACATCTCAGCTGTACAAAGACAGATAACTCAGAACAGATGACACTCAGGATTTAAATGCATTAACAGCACGACATGGATCTATTATCTTATTGTCATCCCCGTTTGCAATGGCTTGGTCCAACTTTTTGTTGTGATGAAAAATGACATAATGCTCCAACATTGCATAATGTCTGTGGGGGTTGTCGATCTGTTGGCAGGCACTTGCACAGCAGGAAGGAGGGTCAAATGCAGCCATCAGAGAATGTGTCACTGTTATTGTGCATTTGCCTTTGAATCATATTCTCCCCTGTCACTGCGTGTGTGTGTATGCGCGTGCGTGCGTGCGTGTGTGTGTGCGTGCGTGTCTGTGTGTGTGTGTGTGTGTGCGTGTGTGTGTTTGCGTGCGTGCGTGCCTGAGTAGAGCTGGCACTAAAACCTGCAGGACAAGGGGGAACTTGCTCTAAAGGTCTAAAAGTCAGAGTCAGAGTACTGTTTCTACTGTTTGTACCTCATAAAAAACATAACCAGTGCATTGATATATGTCTGTGTAGTCTTTTTACTATGTGGACAGAAAATCATGAAATATGCATGATAAAGAACAAACTCCAAGTATTACATAAGTCCTCGGTGTTATATCCAGGTCCCAGCACTAGATGCCTCTGTTTCTGCTGGCCTTGCTGCTATGAGTCACACGGGCGGTCATATGAGCTGATCTGTGTGCTTGAAATCTCCAAATCTCACTCACTGTCATATTTTTTCAAACCCAGAGATTCGTGCAGGCAAATAAAGACCTACATATTGTGTATGTGGTTAACAGGTGGTATTTGAACCAGAGGCTAAAGTGAAGCGGTGAATCTGATATGTACATTCAGAACCAGACCAAAGTTGCATTATAATAAACAACTGTGTAAGGGAAGACAAGGGAATTTCAAGTGTGCTGGCTCCTATAGTACATACTAAAGTCTTAATTATAATCATAGCTATTATGTATAATTGTTATTAAATGATTGTCAAACAAAGAATACTGTTAAGGACCAGTTCCAATTCCCCTACATTCTTTCCTGATTAAACAATTAGGGAGAGTTACAGGGTAGAAGAAAGAGCTCTGGTTGGAAATGAAAGGGAAGAGAGGATCTGAGGGTAACGGGAAGACAAAAGAAAATGGGAGGATAAAGAATACTGAGATAAAGAGCAAACCGGTGTCCAGAAGTGCCCTGCGGATGGCAAAGAGGCAACAACAGATGTAGGTCATCAGGGCAAAGAGGGGGAGCAAGATGATGCGAGGCGGAAGCTAGAATACGAAAATTTGTAAGATATTGAGGTTACACCATTTTATTAAATATTCATAATATTAAATGGTACGATGTAAATATTATGATGGTGTGTGTGTGTGTGTGTGTGTGTGTGTGTATTGTAACTGGGTCAGGCTCACATGGCAAAGCACGCTGATTCACACTGGAGATAAACACAGCCCAGTTGCCTTGGAAACCTCCAACCAGCGTCTTTGCATGCTACATATTTGTATTTGCATCTCTTTCTGTGTTACCTTTGCATAGACACCATAGACCACTGCTATTATTAATAATCACGAGTGTGTTCTGTCTTTCGCAAATCCCTATTTCAATAGTTTTGTTTTTATAATATGACAGTTGAATTCAAGTGTGTGGGTGTGGATGTCGATTTCACTGTAGAACCTGCTTTACTGAGGAACAAAGGACATAGAAGGGTGGGGGAGAGAGAGGAGAGAGAGAGAGAGATAGAGAGAGAGAGAGAGAGAGAGAGAGAGAGAGAAATGCTGCTGCTTGTGTTTGTCAAGGCAAGTCTGGACATAAAGCTGTTAAACATAGGTGTGACTGTGTGTGTGTGTGCGTGTGTGTGTGTGTGTGCGTGTGTGTGTGTGTGTGTTGCATAGGCATATGTGTTCCAGGGGGTCCCCAGCAAACTGATTAATTGTTAAACTTCAGCATTATTTCATTTACAAGAAGTTAACACAGTCAGCGAATGTAGAAGAGTGACTGTTTTGATCATAGTTTCTCTGTTATCTCTCTACTTACAATACAGACAGTCATTGAGTTCTGGACAAAATCATATCTAACAATAAAAATATTCTCAGATTTGGGTCTGAGAGACAAAATCTCACCAAATAGGGGTCAGTGGCCCACATGTGGACTAAATTTACAGTCCTTGATATGAAAAAGGAACAATCCATACCGAATTCCTCGCTTATCTGCCCTGCTGGGGTCAGGTTAAAAAACACAGATGAAAAACACTGTTACACACTATGATTAGCATTAGTCAGGTTTTGGCTCGCAAAATACCTTTGGGCTTTGGAAATGGTCCATGTTCAGGCTGAAACAGGGGTTGATGAGTTTAACGTTCAAATGTTGTGTATGACAAACAGCTGATCTGCCAAAATAATATAGTGCCAGATAGCCGGCCCAAGAATATAACCACTGTTTCTGGACAGCGTCTATAATAACGATAATGCATTTTCAGTGTGTGAGTGTCAGAAGCCAAGAACACTTTTACAATTCTGCTTTCTGCTGTTTCTGTGAGTGGACGTGTGTGTGTGTGTGTGTGTGTGTGTGTGTGTGTGTGTGTGTGTGTGTGTGTGTG
>CABFOS010098656.1:0-13055 GCA_900660315.1 Diretmoides pauciradiatus | reverse complement strand
CTATTTGATTTATCCAGGGTTCAAAAAAGGCATATTCCGAGTTGATTATTAAGTCCATATGTGGGTGACGCTCTATTTTTCATTGTATCTCCACCTGACAAGCAGGGCTCAACTGGTGGGGGTAAACACTGCTTGTCAGGTGGAGATACAATGAAAAATAGAGCGTCACCCACATATGGACTTAATAATCAACTCAGAATATGCCTTTTTTGAACCCTGGATAAATCAAATAGATTGATATATTCCCTTTGATGTACATAGCATTTTGTTTAGTCAACCCATTAACTCAAAATATTGAATTACTTTTATTTACTAAATCACTATTTTTATTACCATTTCCAAGCTGGCTGTGTTTAAAAGGAGTTGACCTCCAACACTATGACAGAAGAAAAACAAGCACAGTAGGTCATGGGTTGGTTCCTCTTGTCACTGCCTGCCATGCACATCCAAACACAGCACAGAAGGGGTGGAGAGCAAACAAATACCTGAGAAATAACTGAGAATCGCAATTACATCATACCTCAGCACTGAGAACATGAGTGAATCAGTAATCCACTTTTGGTAAGCCAGTTCAATACAGGTTGTTTTGATGTGTATGTGGAAAAAAAAGTTGTGCCTTCGGTATTTTGAGGATATTGGCTTCAGGCTTAAGATAATTGTTATCTCCAGATACAAGATAGGAGCCGTAGCCACCGTACCCACACGTATAGTCTTTAATCACACAGGGAAAGGGAGCATAATAGCAAGAGCTGTTTATATGTCAAATGTCAGACACAGTTGCAATATGGTGTGTGAAAATATTCAAATGTAAGCAAGAGAATGGGATCCAGGAATAAATTACAGGGATCTAAATGATATTGAGCTTGTAAAAAAAAGGCTTTTACCTAATGCTGCTGTGCTCTTTTCAGTGATTAAAGCCTGTAAAGCCTGTTCACTTCCTGGTAGCCATAAGTCATCAAGACCATATCTGCACGAGCCACAATCATCAGGCTAATCTACAAAACTGATTTTGAGTCAATCAATTACAGATGCATAATGGTGTGTAACTCTGCATTCATTACTCTACATTTCCCTCTATAACTGAAATGTGTATTCTTCTCCAATGTTTACATCCAATTAAAAAAAATCACACATACAGTATGTTTAAAATTGCCCATCACAACCTGTCACCCGGAGCCCAGGCTGTGAATTCAACAGTGATGTAGTTAATCCAAGTCCTATATCAGCTTTGTGAGGCAGGTTTACTCTTCCTGCTTGCTTTTTGGATTATGGGTTGCATCTTTGAGCACTCCTAGCTGACTCATGCAGTGCAGATTAGTGTTATGGGGCAAAGTCAGCGAGAATCTGAATGGGCTCAGCGAAGGTCATAAACTGACTTGGAGTTGTCAGGGTAATTTCCACTGTGTAATATAAGTAGGCCGATTTGCTGAGAGCATGAGGTTTGACAAGCCCTTTAATTGGGGTCAGCCTGCAGGTATCTACATTGCACTTAAACATCCTCGTATTATATTATTTTATAGTCTATCCCTATTCTACAATCAGAGTGCAACTTCAAAGTAATTGTACTTGACAACAGTACTTGTATATACAAGGCTGGTTTCCTGTGATGCAATGTTGCTGCATAATTCATGCAGTGAAATTGCAGTTTCCCATAAGAGTTTATACTGTATTATCAAACAGAGGTACTGCAACGTTGTTTCTTTCTCTGTGTTATATGTATTTCCCAAATTCTTTGAGATTTGATTTACATAGGCGATGTAGCCCTTTTGATAGCTAATATAATCTTTTCCAGATACCCAATGGACTGGAATGTAATCACTTTGCAATGCAAATAAGTCTTTGGGAAAGGGGCGGAGCTGACATGTCGTTGCGCAAGCGTGGCCTCTAAATCGACTATGCATGCACCCCGAGTAACTACATAATTGCAGCTTGAACGAGAAGGTTTCGGGAGATGATACCCGTTGATAGGAGAATTCTGCCATCACGATAGCTTGTCTGAGCAGCGGGCCATAAATAGCCACCTTTCTCATGAAAAGGAAACGTGATAGCCACTCTATTACTCAAGAGGAAAGAATGTAAGTAAACCATCAGCAGAAGAGTCAAGTACAAACCCGGCTTTGTCCTTCCCTATAAACAATATAACAGCAGCAGAGAATAATTTCCATCTGACCACGAGTGATCAAAAGAAGACGGTAGTAATTAAAGTATTGTTGTCGGTCGATGAATATCAATGAGGTATCATGACGGCATAAGAAGTGATGATTTGCTTTACGGCCAGTGAGAAAAAAGCATTCCCACCAACTAATCAAAGTAATGTCATTCAGTGGAGCGATGTAACCGGATCACAAGCGCCACATATGGCTGCAGTCAATCATAACTATTGCCTCCGCCAACAACGGCGTAATGTAACCGAGAGGCGTTTCAAGTGGTGTTGCAAATGTGAGCTGACAATATCACATTATTGAGAGGATGAAAATTTCCACATGGAAAAATCATGCAAATGATGGAGAGTAGTTAAGACGTGTCGGCACTGGCTTTGCTTTAGGGACGGAGGCGCTCTTTCAACATCAGCAGGCAGGCGGCATTACAAAACATCTAACTATGGTCTTATCTGAGACAGTTTGATCTCTTGCATTCATTACCATTTCGCAATTTCCGCCCATATGTCAGCATTTGACGCGTATTATGAAGAAATGAAACGGGCTGGATTCTTGCGGATTTTCCCCTCCATAATATAATTAACCCCACACAGCTTATTGACCGCAGCTGGACAAGTGCACATTCAGCAGTTGAAACTACAATGAACAAACAGGGCTAAGTAAAACTAGAGAACAAATCCCTCTGTTGGTCAATGCTTTTTCTGCTCAAATACACCAATGCATTATGAATGTCTATGTCACACATGGACAGAGGGGGGGGGGGGCATACAGGCATTGCCAACACTTAATGCAATAAAGATGCTATTCAATAAAAATGAACATGAGAGAACACGAAGAAACACACATGAAAACAAGCCATTATACATCATTATTCATTAGTATATTGCCCCTACCTCTCCGTGGCTGACTGTCCGTCCCTGGGGAGTATCCTCGGGTAAAAAATAAAGTTTGGAGCTTGATAAAAGTTGCTTGCTCGTCCTTTCTTCCCAGAGCAGCTGAACCTCCGCTATGCAAATAGGATCCTCCGGTTTACATCTGACGAAGAAAAAGTCTCCGAGAGACAGAATCCTCGGTTTACCGTCCCGGTTAAATTTAAAGGCTTTGTAAAATATATATGGTCCATGTAAACCGCAAGACGAGCCCACCCACTGTTGAGGGAAAAAACACCAAAAGAGGGATTAATGAATGGTTTATAACCCCATTTGGTAAACAAATCCCAGCCAACTGGACACAAACACCACCAATATCCATGCGTAATTACGCACAGTTTGCAAATATTACGGTGGAAAATACAGTTTTACTCATTTAGTATCATGTAACTATTTTTAGATGTTCAAAATATGACAAAGATGTGGTCATATAAAATGAAACATGTAAAAGTTTTGTGGATGGGGTATAAAAGTACAATTTTGAATGCAGAGCGATTAGCGTGATGCGAAAATGAAATAAATCGACGGTTGATAACAAACATTACCTTCAGTGAGTTCGGCTCCATCTCGACGTTATGAATTGATTAAACTCAACACGCTCTCCAAACTTGCTGGCTTGAATGGATTGCCGAAGGTCCTGTAAGGACCATATCCTGTGTACAGTTTAAAACATTGTTTGTAGTCGATAACGAGTCGATTAAAATGATTTAGTCGGTGAAAGAGACTTTAGGAAAAGGGTTATTTAAGTCTTCTTGTAAATTTAATGAAGTAAATGTGTGCTAATGAATTTTGTGCCTGTGTATTAATATTACATTCAATATTAAGACAAAATATTACGATATAACTATCATTATATCAGGAATTACCAATCATAGCTTAACGGTATTTGTATATAAAATCAGACCTTACTAGTAGAACAAAATCCACTGCCTTTAATAGCTTTATATTTGCCCGGAATTTGTGTTTCCGGGCTTTCCAGCTCTATGTTTCTTCCAGGGCTTCTGTAAAAGACGTTCAGTATGAAAGCACATTTCTCACAGTAATGACACTGGGGCGCTTGCCGTGGATGCCTTCAAGAAACAATGTTACATGAAAGTTAATAGGGCTATCAAATGATTCCTCAAAAGGCAATGTGGGACCCACGAGGCTTTGCTTTGAGCAGAACTTAGCGCGCGTTATGGCGCAGCGCAGGCGCGCACGTTGGGTTTACTACAAATAATGGCCTTTATATTTTGAGGCGAGAGCATAAAAGCCCAAATTGGCCGAGTTAGGAAGCGGGCGTCACGAGATAGGATTCATGAGGCGGTCCATTATCCCCAGATAAATCATGTTAAAAAGCTGCGCTGACCTTGTCAAGACAGCGGGATATATATTGGACACGACGAAATCCATTTGCACTGTCAAATCTCTCTTATGTTCTGTTCTGTTGGTGGATGAGGATGTTTTATAAACGCAGATGACTTACAAAGGTGTTAAGAAAGCAATTAATCATAAGTTACATGATATAGATAATAGTACAACTGCAGAAATAGGCTGCATGGTTATAGTACGAGAACAGGAGCAGCTCTATGTCAGTTTGAGTCCCAGTTGTCTGTATGGAACATTTGATCGGGTCTTCGTTAAGAATCGGGTTATTCATCTATCTATCGATAAATACCCCTCCAGTCCACAGCGGTGTGCTGTTTCCCACTATCACCCACTGCTTTTATCCGCCACACCGATCATAGAGCATGCAACAGCGACATACTTTTGACACCGGCTATTTCAAGTACAGTATTACGCAATACGCTTTTCCTGAAACGATGGGCAGAGAATACAGGCGCATTGATTCACATCCAGTCGAGGGTTTTCCTGCCTCCCAAAGTGACTTAGTAGTACTGCTGCTGCTGCTGCTGCTGCTGCAAATACTGTAGGGAGGGACTGGTGATGAAGAATCAATGACAATTAGGCTGGTGTAGATACTCCACCCTTGATGTCCATGTTGCATGGGCATATCAAATAGAATAGGGTAGAGTAGAATAGAATAGAGGTTCGCAGGTTTGACTGCAAATCAGTTTGGAGATCAGGAGATTATGGATAGCAGCTTAATTGGAGTCATTCTTATCTTTCTAAATGGTGACTCCATAGATCCCTTTCCCAAATTACAATTCAAGACATATTATGAAATATAGAGCATCACTGTCTAATAATATAATTGCCTAGGGTATGTTTTGTGCCACTCAGAGCTGCAGAGAACACAGCTGTACACAAATATTACGGCTTACTGCTAGTGCATTGCTTTTGTGTAAAAGATGGATTACAAAGAGGGTTATTGTCTTGGCTGGGGGCTGCAGTGGGGTGGGTTTCTTGCAGTGTGGGTTTGATTGAATCCAATATAGACCACGGGTCTTAGTATTATCTGTCCTGATTTCTCCCAAAGCCATTTCAATGACTGAATCAATGGGGTTGTATTGTTAATGGCAGCCAACATAATGAAGTCCCTGGTCAATCAATGGCGCTATTCGAACTCTTATCTAGTAATTGAAAGTGCTTGCTTGTCAATAGGCAGAGCCCAGCAGTGGCAACATTCTGATGCAAATACACAGCGTGATGTGAATCATACAAATTGAGTCACATGTTGAGAAATCTTTATTCAAAGCGGTCATAACAAGGACGTGATGGGACAGAGAGGCAGGGTGCAGCTGTTAAGTGATGGAACTCGAATGCTTGGGTAGTCAATATCAATAAAATAATGATATGATACAAGTACACACACAGGGACATACAGGCACATCAGTGGCTGTAGCAATATGCTGTAGGAATATTGAACTGTCAGACAGCCATTAAAGGGACACTGTTAGGAAATACATGTGTTATATGCCCTGCATGACAGGCCTGCCTGTGCCGACCATTGATGTGACAGATGAGGACCACAATGGAAATCAGTCTCGGACTTTATTGTGTATAGTTCCTCTAACAATGTATACTGATGGTTGTGGCCTAATGGGGCTTTTAAACCTATATTTTAACATCTGTTAAATAAAATGCATTCATGCATGCAGTAGTAGTAGTAGTACAGTAGTAGCAGCAAAAATCCCCTTGAGTAAATTTGAAAGTAACAGCATGTGAGTGTGGGTTTTGCTATTACAAGTTTTCCACTGCAGGGTCGATTGACTCTAGCAATTTTTTCATTTTGCAATCAGTACATTGCTAGTACGTTTGTTTATCAGGGCATTGTACTCGGCTGACTGAAATAAGCTCGCTTATGAATAAATTCTCATTTCTATTTCGGGGCTCTGACACAGAACTATTCTTTCCAGTACTAATACCCCTTTGCTGCAGAGAACCAAAAACAACGTGTTTTTTTTCATGAGTAAATGGACTAAAGATTGAGGCCTAATTAGGGGAACTAGATGGAATAAATATTTTTCAAGAGGATACATGCTTCTTTGTTGCCTATAGCAGAAACGCACAATGATGAGATGTGTGGTAAAGCCGTACTTTTTCTCAGCACAGGTGTTCCACATTCAACTTAATGAGGGAGACCCAGCAGGGAGCAATAAATGTAGTTGGAAAACTACCTCAACATGGAGCGCAGGGTTAGAGTTACAACCACAGCAAAGCAATAGAAAAGCCATTAAAACAGCATATTACACATTCTGATCATATGTTGACTCGTCTTAATGAGGAAATAAACAATTTAGTTGGAATAGTTGACGATGTTAACGATTTAACCACCATAGAGCTATGATGAAATGAATATAAATACACTTACACTTAAATACAAAAGGATGTCCTGAGGGGAAATAGTCAGAATTGTACTAATCACTGTCATACAGTATATACAGTAATATGATGCAGTAGAGAGATAAAAATTGATCACTTTGATTTACACAGTACACGCCCTTGATTTGATGTAGTTGGCCATGTTCAACATTTCTACAGGGAACTTCAGAGAAATTAGGGCAATGTAGTTCTACTCTATCTTCTACTCCACATGCACAAATGTGTCCGGTGGATATCCATCTGCCATCAATGGAAAGTCCTGCACCATTAAAAATCCATCAAGTAAATTTGTTCATGGGCACACGTTTCAGTAGTAACTTTACACCTGCGTCTTTGTGCTGCCGTAATCACATAACAATGGTCTTGTCTGCAGGATGACTTTAGCAAAGGTAACAGGATATCTGAGTAATACTGGGCTAATTTTAGTCCCCCAGACGCATTATAACATGGGCTTACATTTCCCCCATTCAATCATACCTGAGTCCACCTACAGTGGACAGCACATGCACAGAAAAAAAATCGAATCGCTTTATTAAAAGGGTCACTTTTAATTAGGACTTGAGTTAGATATGTCCATTTCAAGTTTTAATGGGATTCTTTCCATTAATGTCAGAAGATGGCTGAATATTCACTGACACAGCCCACAGAGAAGTGAGTCACTGTGATATCAAAGTAGTTACTGCATGCAGGCAACTGTTTTGCTTCATTGAATTATTATTACAACTGTCCACAAATGCATAGGCTCTTGAAACAAGATGACACATTTCTATTTTCCGTTCTTATCTAAAACCATACTTATTTACTTATTTACTGTACCATACTCATACTTCTGATTGAACATCATATTTCATGTTTAATTTATGGTTTCTGGAATCCACCTTTTCAATTACAACATTGAACAACTGAGTACCCTCATTCCTCTCTTATTTTATTTCCTCCTGGCTGTGGATATTGAGAATGGTTAACATTATATATTTGTATTACTCATCATATTTCATAAGGCAAACACTGGTTGGCCTAATCTGAATGACTGCTATAACAATGAACTAATTGCCTGCGAAACACAATTTCACATTCATGGGCCACTATTACAGCTGAATTGTTTGATAATGTCAAGTGAGTCATTTTATTGAGCGTCACACAAATGTAATCATGCGGCAGGGCAACGTGAATTCAAGTGTATACAAGTGTTAACATCACTATGGGTTTTAGGTTATTACCGCGGCAACAAATGTAAATTTGCTTCATTGATGGAGAGTGCTCAGCTGAATCAGAAATGTGCAAACCACAAACAAAATAGGCTGCTTCATTCCCCTGCCATCTGCATACACATCAGGGCAGACACACGCACACACACACACACACGCACACACACACACACACACACACACAGCCACACACTTTATATCTCCCCATCTGAATCTGGGATTAGAACCATGAATAATGTATTTATGTAAATTTCTGATGGATATAACAATAAAAGATTAGGGTGATTGAAAAGGCATTTTGTTAGATTGAGTTTCAGCTGCCTGTTAGCTATGGATGTTTTCAGTGCAGGGAGTGAAGTGAACACCACTGAATCAAAAACATCTGTATCACCATCACCCACATCTGAAGAATACATCAATATAGGATCTGTCCTCAGAATCTATGATCTGCATAATGCATTCAAACATCAGTCAGGTTACACCCGATGGTCAAGCTGTCATCGACTATGAAGTCAGTGACCTTAGCATTTACCATCTGTATAAGGCATTACCATTGCGTTTTCCATCAAACACTGAATTGTTATAACACAGGCATAAATGTCACTTATGATCAGATTATTCACTGATCCATGTCAACCTCCCATCTGGGCTGAGAGTATTGCATATCTGTCAAATACCTACAGTACTGTATGTATATGTGAGAATATACAATGCAGCCATTTTAAACTCAAAAATTTGACATCAGGTACCCTATTAGTATGAAGGGTTGGAATCTGTATAATCCCTGTGATCTATCTGCAAACCGGGGCACCGCAATGGTCCTATTCACTAGTAATGGAGACAAAGGATACGTTTGAAACATGACTGACAACAGCTGAATTGTTCCATTACAGCAGCGGGCGAGAGGGAAATACAGTATTTTGTTAAGAGCCCAGTGCCTGAGCACACATATTAAAAAACCCTCTCAGCATTAATAATTTACCTCATTTTATAAGGCAATTTAGGAGTCACTTGAAGTTGCTATGGTGACAGGGGGGTATTTTGAGACAGCTAATGACCTATGCAAAACCCACTCACTGTAAACTTCACTCAAGCTAAATGAGATTGCTGTCTGTGCTGTGTGTGATACATGGCTGAGAACTTAATCCCCACGCTATGCTTGGCCTTTTTCTACACAGGGCAAATTAAGGTTGTTAATATCAATGTGAAACATCTGTGGGCTGTTTACTGTATAGGGAATATGAGCCAAGCCACAACCCAGCCCAGCGCTGTGCCGCATAATAGTCTTTTGTTTTGATTGCTAATGCAGAATTCATAACAGTTGTCAAGTTAAGGTCAGAAAAAAATCCAGCAAGTGAAAGGAAAATGAATACTCATGATACGGTTTAAAGGAAACCGAATATGTTTCACACTAAATCCCTTTCAATATCTCTTTATTTTTCAGCTTACGTCAAAAATTCCACATTGGAAAAGCTTTGAAGACTTTCTCTGCTCTGAGGCAAATCATATTTGTCCAATAACTGCTAGGCCTTTTGCAGCTGTTGGGCTGAGACAGAATGAGTCATGTGTTACCCATTTAAATCCAATTTCTCCCATGCAAATGCCTGACATGTGTGACTCTGCAGGCTCTAAAGTTGAAACATAGTGTTTGGAAACAGGGGGAGAATCAAGGCCAGAGAAATATGACCGTTTAACCACCTGCTTCACCCATGTTTAAAGAAAGTCAGTATTTGGGAAAGAAACCACTCCTGTTGTCTTTTACGTGGTTTCATGCAGGGTCATCTACCATGAAATGAAATGAATAGACAATGGAGAGATGGATTCAGCGGTTTCTCCTTAAAAGGAAATTCATCAGGGCAACATGCCGGAAATAGAAAACTGTCTTTTGGAAAATGTGAGTTATAGCCATTAAGTGGTGGAAATGATATAATGTTGAAACAAAATATTTTCCCCTCTAAAAATAAATCAGCATAGGCCTGATGCAATGGCTGCTAATACTTAACAGACCTCAGCAGTCGTTCCCTCTCCCCTTTCCTATTGTGTTGAGCTTTTGGAGCATTAGCATAAATGTCAGGTTGACTCAGGTGTAACATTCATCAGCCCCTTCACCTTCGCTATTGAGCACTGTGCCTGTAATATTTGGTATTGGGTGCCACCTGTTGGACTGTAGTAGTCATGACACGGCTGCACTTTATTACACTGGATTACTGAGGGTAATTCCCAGCATAACGACATTTGCAATCATTAATTTAGACAGTTATGAGAGATGGATGTGTAGCTGTTGGTCACACACCACTGACAAGCGCTGCAGTTTGGCCTTTGAAAGGCAAAGAAAGACAATTATACAATTATTCTGCATTAAAATATGCATTTTGAATGGAAATCTGCTGGGTTGAATACATTGCTTTGTGACAAAACAGATAAATAACACAAAAGTAACAACCATCACTCTTGGCAGCATGGAAGTAATTATATCCAAAAGCATTTCAAACATTAAAATTCTCATAGTTCATGCAGATTATTGCTCTACTCTGGTCTGTGCGATGTTATTCTATTGTCTTCTGTTCAATTCTACAGTAGACTATTAGTCAGTTCTACTCTGCTCTGTTTCATACCATAATCCATTCTATTCTATTCTATTAGTCCATTCTACTTCACTTCACAAAGGAGTTCAGTCCTTTTTTTTGCTGACACAGCAAACAGCAGCAGTCTACATGACCTTTGTAGTACTACTGATTAAAGCAGCAATATAGAGGGAATAATTGTACTCTGATCAGTGATCAGGCCCCCTTGGCCATCTCTTTCATTATAACCCACACAAGCCAAGAGCTGCTTCTTGAACAGCACTCTGGGTTAAAAACAAAACAAAAAACAGGCCTTGATTATGTTGTATAGTCTGCCCTCCTGACTAACCTAGTAAAGGACATGTCTCCCTTTATCTCTCTCTCTCTCTCTCTCTCTCTTCCTCTCTCTGTCTGAAGGACTAATTTGCGGTCAAGAGGGAACACTGATACTAAAATTAGTTTGGGTTTGTTTATAGAAGAGTTCAAACTATTTGGAATCCAGGAAACAGGACAAACATCAGGGACACATTTGCTACATACACCAGTTTTGTTTTTAAACAACCCAATGTATTTGATGCAGAATGTAACAAAACTCCCTCCCACACAGCTGGATGCTCTCTCTCCCCTATTTCGTTTAATGTCTGCATTATCGCTGTGATTTCACATGATGCAAACTGTGGGATGATGATAGGCAATTTGGAACAAAGACAGGAAAAATCTGTCTCCTTTCCAAGGTCACAGGCCTTTCTACCGTTTCCTTTCCCTTGCACTGGCTGGTTGGCTCAGGCATTGAACTGAATAGAAATCAGTCCAGCATGCAGCCAAATAGGGCAAAAGATTACTGTTCTGCACTACTGTGGTGTGTGTGTGTGTGTGTGTGTGTGTGTGTGTGTTACTAGGCTGTAACACACACACTATGGGGGTTAATACAAGGCCCTGAGCTACACTAGGGACAATACTGATGGATATGTGGGAAAGCAGGAAGATGGTGTCTCTCTCTTTCTCTTTGTCTTCAGGTAGTCATAAACCTCATAAATCTGCCGGGCCTCCCAGTGTGAAGAGGTCACTGTCAGACCAGAAACGGGCTTGTTTTGTCTTGTCTCGGTGTGTTTCTCTCTGATTTATCACTCTCTTCCTTTCTTCTCTTTCTCTCTCATTAGGGAAGGAGAGAGAGAGAGGAAAATAGGAAAGGGGGATACAGGGTGTGAACTGTAGGCTATTTGAGAATGTGTTCCACTTGCTCTGACAAGTTGCCCGTAGAGGAAAGCTATGGGTGGAAAGTGGAGTTGTCAGATACTTGAAAACCCCCAAGAATTATGGAGGACAGTGTGTGATATTTATTTTTTCTCCAAAAACGATTTCATATTGCCCAGATGCTCACAACAATACAGACTACATAGTAGGGCTGGACGGTATGGCCTAAAATTTATATCACGGTATAATTTTAGGGATGGACGGTAACGGTATATATCACGGTAGATTCGTTTTTGTTAAAATTTTAATAAAAAATGCTTCTGAAGGGGTAAAGATAGACACGCCCAGCGGTAGGGATGGGGATCATTAATTTTCCCGATCCGAGTCTTATCGATACCACTATCGATACTTTTCTATTATTTGGTCCAAACAACTGTATTTATTCAAGTTTCTCACCAAAAGCTACATTTTCCAATTTTAATGTTACACTTGAACACATCATGATTACATTCGCATAACACTCATTTCACTGACAGACATTGAACACATCATAATGAAACCAGACGCAACCTGGTTTAACGAAGGTTATGTACGTAACCATGGTTCTATGAATCCCGGATGACCGCCAGAGGCGGTGCTTCAAGCACTGGATATACACCTTGTGCATGCGCACACTCGAGTACCAATAACAACAAAGTCACCCGTGACCCCGCCTGACCCCGGATAGTCTATATCTACCGGTGACGTCAGCAGTTCTGCTCCCCAGAATCTTCTCGCGAGCACACGGGATTCTGAGTGACCGAGTGCTCTGGCGGTCATCCGGGATTCATAGAACCGTGGTTACATACGTAACCTTTGTTCTATTTCATACCTCCTGACCGCCAGAGGCAGTGCTTCAAGCACTGGATGACCAATACCAACCATGTCACGAAGAACCTCAGTACCCACCTCACTGGGTGGCAGCGGAGGGACTCAGCAACAGGACCATGCCCAATGGGCGGGGAGTGGCGACGTTAACTCCGTAACCCTGGAGAACGTTGTCAGCGACTCCCAAGAGGCCGCAGCACATATGGCCCCCAGGGGGACCCCTGTCAGGGCGGCCCATGACGTGGCGACGCTCCTAGTGGGGTGGCGCCTCACCCCAGGTGGGGGGGGTGGCCGCTGGTGGTGTAGGCGATGGCCTCCACAATCCAGTGGGACAGGCGCTGCTTAGACAGAGCCCAACCCATGTTAGGG
>CABFOS010098628.1:0-13777 GCA_900660315.1 Diretmoides pauciradiatus | reverse complement strand
TTATTTTTTTTTCCTTTGGTGCACATGTAATAAAAAAATAAATAAAAATAAAAATAAATGATGCAGGATACAGCTGAACAAGTAAAAAAAAAACTTGTGAGATGTAAGAAATGAAATGTGAAATGTAATTGTACAACCTGCAATAAAGTATTAAAAAAAAAAAAAAAGATCCTTCTCTAATAACTTTTTAGTGAGCTCGGTCTATGTTTGAGACTTAGCCAAGTCTGAAAGCAGTTCAAAGCCCATGCTGTTACAGTATTAGGTTCATTTTTGCTCTTCTATTCTAGGTCATATGAGCGAACCTAGAGGTCTGAAGTATCCAGGCTTCTTCTCCCCCCCCTTCATCCTCTTCTGACGACCATTCATAATTTAATTAAATGTTATTTCTGGAAATATGTTAATTTTGGCGGTGTGAAGTTCGTTGCTATTGAAGTTATCTGTTAATGTAATTAACGATTATTGTAATTTGTAACTGCTAGTGTGACCGATCGGGTTCGGGGTTTGAGCCCAGGGCTCCCGCATCGAGAAGCACCACAACAACCCGCTGCGCCAAGTGAACCGGCTCCCTTGGCGCAGCGGGTTGTTGCAGTGCTTTTCAACGCGGGAGCCCCGGGTTCAAACCCCGAACCCGACCGGTTACACGAGCAGTATCTATTTGAAATGGTTTTATTTAATGGTTGAATAGTAAACAGCCTTGCGAACAATTTTTTCTCTCTGTCAAGTCGTCCAGTTTCCCTTAAGGATATATCTTGACGATGTTGAAAAAGCAACAGCGCATTATTCAGTCCATTGAAACTCCACAAATGTTTGGTACTAGCAGGGTGCCTACGGGTGCTGGAAATCCTTGAAAATGCTTGAATTTTAATGTGTTTTCAAGGTTTGAAAAGCGCTTGAATTTTGTATAAAGTGCTGGAAACTCCTTGAAATTGTAATAACTAGGCTACTTTCGTAATAAATCGCTATCTGAGAGAATTTGTGTTTAGAAATAGTCAGACTTTTTTCCTCCTAATTGCACAATAGCATCTGATTTAATGTGATGAAGTGAAATGATCATTTTGAGTAAATAATTTACCACAGCCACGTTAGGTGCTGGAACTGCACCGGGAAAATGCTTGAAAAGGGTTTGAATTTCGCTTAGGTAAAGGTATAGGCATCATATCAGTATATGATATCACATGGGTGTTTATAGGAATGTTCCCACCATATACACTCTCAATCCCATTCACCTTTTCAGTAGATTCAGTGAAAGGATAAATTGTCAAACCACAAAAATGGAAAAGCACTGCAGGCTTATTGAATTACAGGTCGTTTTGTAAATGCATAGGTATTAAGGCTTTGCCGTGCTTATAAATCAAGACTGTTTTCCCCTTAGCCCAGTTTTAGTAGGTTGCATTGCGCTTAATGTCTTTTCCCTCACGGTTACTCACTTGGATTCCTGCCTAAACGATTCCTTGGCTTGCAGTCAGGATAACCTCTTTATAGGTGCTGTAAAACACTGCATCACCATCTCGCAACCAAATGTTTCTTGTAAATATTAAGCTATGTAAAAAGTGTTGGACTCTAGAAGGTTCAACTCAAGGTCATCAGTGCCAAACTTTGTTGCAAAGTCCACTGCTTGGACCACTTCATAAGATGCTTTTGGTCTGCTGGATTTATACATCTGAACTTCTGAAGACCAAAGATGCGAGCATTAGTGTGTTTCTGTGAAACTTGAAATTGATTTAATGGAAGTGGCTTGTGAACAGTAGTAATGGGTGCAAACAACTGACCCAGAACCCAGTGTTCTGTTAGGAATATCCCATTTCATTGGTATGCATTCTTTTGAGTTGGACACACTACAATAGCATGTGTCTTATTTTAGGGATGAAATACACTATTTCCACATTTCTGAGATGAAGTGATGTTTTATATACCCTTGTTCACTCTTCACAAAAAAAAACATTGAATAGAAGGTCCATAGTTATTAGGTGAATGTACTAACTGCCCCTTGAGGGATGTGATGGTGAGGACAAAAAAGCAGTAAAATGATGCCTTGTAAATGAAAAGCAATTGCATCCAACAAATAACATTCTTCATGTTTTGAGGCGAACATCAGCCCACTAACAACTGATGAAACAAAGGAATCAGAATGATGTGGTTGTGTACTAAAAAAGGAAACCATAAATTCTGTTCAGTACTGCAAACTGAATTGAACTGTGACATGATCGGACCGACCTACAGTATACACTAGGATATGTGCTCCCACGTCTTACAAACCTCACATAAGCACGCACGTCATTCTCCATCTTGCAGCTGTGCCTGGTGGCTATTAAAAGCTGCCACATCTTTGCTACACGGTTACTAACTTGTAAAAAGCCTGACTTTCTGCCCTGCAATCCTCTCACCAGTGTGTGACCTGCTCTGGGGTCCTCTATGCATTTTGTCTTGTCGCCAACCTCTAGAGTCTGGCTGCTGACCTCACATTAGACTCTGAAGAGGAAAGGTAACAGCCTGCTAATGCAACAGCTCTGTCGAAGTGCTTCATGTGGGCTAAGTGCACAGAGATATTCTGCTGCTCTCATGGGTTCACAGCACTTAAGCACTGCCTTGTAAAGGAAAACCAACTTGTGCTGCTGCTGTGTTTTAAAGCTTAGGGATACCAGTCAGGATGCCAAGCTCAAAGAGAACAGGCGGTGCTGGAGGACTAGGCCCTTCACGCTCTCTTAACAGTGAGCCTTTTGACATTAGATAATCTGGGGGCAACTTCCTTGGCTGCTAGGAACACATCTTTTTTTCCGAAAGTTTGCTGGAAGTTGTCTTACATTTTCAAATATAGGAGGCATGCTTCAAAGTGTCATAGCACTACCAACCACCACTACTGTAACAGTGAATGTAAACAGACCAGAGAATTGTGCTGAGATCAGCACAGAACAGCTTGAGGAGGATAACACTTGGAGCTAAACATATAAAAATCGTCCCCCGTTCCTCACTAATTGACAGTGACAAGTCTGTTTGAAAACAATGCCACCCTACATCTGGGGAACAGGGAGCAGAACCTGGCAGTCACCAACCAACACCATGTTTCTCCAGTCTTTGCCATATGCCAGTTGGATTTCTGAGATGTCCCCAAAGGGCTCAAAGCACTGCCACGTACAGAGGGGGAAAAGAGACGTGCAGTGTTCAAAACAAATAGAATGCATTAATACTGAAACACAAAGTCTGCTACCTGGCCTCCTTTGAGAGACAGAACCAGAGACACCGCAAGAGAGCAACTTGGTCATGTCTGTAAGTAAGTAAGTAAGTAGCTTTTATTGTCATTATACAATGAATTATAAAATGAAATTGCGAGGTTAGAATGGAGGGTTAGTCCTGAGCCGCTGCGACTGAGCGTGCCGCCACATTAGGCCAACCTAACCTAATGTGCCTAACACGCATGTTTTTGATGTGAGCCTTGTTGAATGTGTGAGACTGAAGACACTGCAATTACATTATACATAATATAAAACTTGCTTGCATGCTTATTTATTTTTGTATTTTCTTTTGCAAAGGAACTAAATAACACTCAAAAGCAAGGGGACCTTTTCAGCTCAGTGAGAGCAAACAACTTCTGAACTAGTGGGGGAAGTCAAAGCTGTCTCTCAGCTACAATCAAATAACAGTGTCTGCATCTCACTTCAACCTAAAAGGAATTCGTTTTTTTGTTTTTTTGCTGAACATACCAGGTCACTGAGCAAACATTAAATAATACTGTTGATCGTGGTTGCTGGCAGGAATGGCCATCTACATTACCTCAAAATGTCACCTATGTATCGTAATGTGAGCTGAATGTCGAGTGGATGCAAATGAAAACAATTCCCTGGCTTTAATACGCAGTGACTGCATCTGGTGCGAGTGTCTTACAGATGATTTAAGAATTAGGACAATATGAAGTTGGACCCAACAAGAGCTGTGTCTTTATTGATGAGTGTACGACATTTTGCTATGTCTCTCCAGTGTGGGAATAGGTCAAAGCCCACTGTGCTATGGACATTGATTTTGTTCCATTTAACGAACCCCTATCATTTCTGTTGACAAAATTGCCTCAAATAATTGTCCACGTGGCTTGAGCTTTGAAGCACAAGTAGAGACATCAGCTCAATTTCTACTAAGGGCAAGGTGAAAGTATTTGGTGTGTCAGAGTTCTAACCCAGTGTGATGTGCTTGTGCAAACAATCCAATACTGCAAATTCGTAGCAGAATGAAAATGGATGGTACAGAAAGAGCCATATTGTGATTGGCACTGAGTTCCTTGCACCGACTTGAGATTCATTACCATGAGAAACAGAAATATAACCATTGGATTCTGCAAGCGTGTTAACCGCTAGCTATGGCATCAGTTGGAATCCCCATCTTGGTGTCAGAAAGGTCCCATACCAGCTCTCAGTCTGCTCTGTGTACTATCATAGAAGTTCCTGCAGTGAACACTTGAGGGCAGTAGTCATGTTCCTCTCATCTACATTGCCCTGCATAGTCCTCCTACTGCATCCAAGCCAGTCAGGTCTGCTGGCTGCAAGACTAATTATGATTGATTCAGAGATAACAGAATTAATATCGGAATAGCAGTAATAGTATGAAATGGGAATTCAGTTGAAAGAGAGAAATGTCTTTTTACTCAGCTCCACAAGGTCTTCTGCACCATAAATCAATTAGTGGGCGCCATTGTGAAATGAGGGAGGAAAACAAAGACAATTAGAAAACTGAATGTGGAAAAGTGAGTCAGGCTGAATCTTCATTTGCTTGTTCCATGAAATAGGCTGACAAGGTGAATCCTGTGGTTCCGTATGGAATTCACCCATTGAATCCTCTTCTGTCGTGAAAGGGTGCAACTCCACAATAAGAATGTGTACAGTGAGCGTTTTGCTTTGGACTCCAGCATCGTTTCAACAATCAGACCTCCATGTTTCCAAGTGCTCAACACTATGAATTTGCAGTCACAGTGGGGGGTTGAATCAGAAATCAAAATGGAATTAAGATAATAACTTTTGCATTGGCACGTGGAAGAAATGTGGACACAAAATAAGATCAAATAAATCCCCATGTGAATAATTCATCTGTCTGCCAAATATTCTGCAAGACCAAATGGAAAGTTACTGTAGGTTCACAAGGTTACAGGGTCTCAGGCACTGGCTTCATCTGCACCAACACAACCTGTTCATGTTATTGTACAGGTGTTGGATGAGCTCATATTCTGCATGGATTCCACTACCTATCATGTGATTTATTCCACCACCCAATACCGCTCAGGCAGACCCCTACAAAGACCTGAGGAAACTCGAGAATAAATGGTGACCAGATGAAAACCTCAGGTGGTGGAAAAGATATTAAAATGTATCTAGAGGTATGGAGGATGGTTGTCTCCCTGACAAGAATGCATTCGTACGTTCCAAGGTGAAATAGAGGGCTCTGCATTGTCATATGGTCATTTCACTGATACACTTATCTCAAGTTTTTCACACTCTGTTCTATCTCTGTCTGTAATGCCTTATTTGCTAGGACGAACCAGGGAGGTAGGTGGGGTGGAAGGGAGTTGTGTGTGTATGTGTGTGTGTGGGTGTATTCACAGTGTGGAGGAGCCTGGTGTGCATATGATGAATGAGATAGTTAGGAAGCAGTGAATTTATGGCTGTGAATGCAGCCATCCATCCTGCCCTGCAGTCCCTGGCTGTCCTCAAGGGCATCGTACTCCTCCAGGTCCCATCTTAGGCGCTTCATTGGGGATCCCGCTCCCGCTGCTGTGTAGATGGTGCCCGGGTCATCTGGGAAAACGTCACTACAACCCACTCCCCCCTGCTGCACGTGAAACAACAATTAATTAACAGGCAATGAACAAAACCAGCTAAAGCACATTTAATATCGGGGAGGCCAAGAGGTGCCAACGAGAGACCGCCTCAACAAATTAAGTCTCTCATTTGTCCGCTATACATCACCTTGAACTACAGTTCTGGCCTCTTATGTGGATGATATATGCCCTAAAATGAATTTGAAGTGCTTACTGTTGTGGGCTTTAATAATTAATGAGCAGTAAGTATAATCTCATTTTAGTAAAGGCAAAACATGTAGAATTAACCTATTGCATCGCATTGCATTGCAGCACAGCACTACACTGCTGCATATTGCATAATATATTGCATCATCACAGAATTTAATCTACATGTATATAATACTATACTACTGGATAAATGGGAGATATTTGTTTGTAACTTTTCTGTATGATTTTTCATATTTGATTTTCTATGCAGTCATTGCTGAAAGTTGCTAAGATCCAATTATCCACAGGTGGTGAATCATCCTCTTTCAGGTTGCATTTCCCCTGCATATCAAAAATAAAACTATTACACTCTCTGAGAATACGCATCTAGTTTACAAAGATTACAAGAATATCTATCCAAATAATAAAATACACTCCTGTTACCTTCAAGGACCTTTGACAAATATAAATAAGATGTTAATAGTTTCAACATTCAGCCAAGGAGCAAGGGACACATAACAGAATAAAATCCTAACTGCCCATTTGATTTCATCTCAAAAGTCATAGATAAGAAACATCCCATTTTGCCACTGCAGAAGCAACGCCTGAACTTTACAGTATCATATCTTTACTCTAGGACACTCTGCTGCAGTCACACTTACTGCTGTATTTGTAGTGTCTGCATTTAGGCACAGTCCTTCTGAAATGGAAAAAATCCTAATTACATCATCATTTAGCTGATGCTCTTATTCAGCGTGACTTACAGTAAGTGTGCAGGTAGGAGGTTGGTGTCTTGCTTAAGGACACTGACACCACACATGGCTGTTAATGGATACATAAGGGATCATGGCTTAGGTGACAGTCTCTCTAACCACTTGGCTGACATACTTCTGTTGAGTCTAACTCTGACTGACTAGGTTCACAATTCACAAAATACATAATTTTGTCTTTGTGGCTAAAAGAAGCAGCTTATTGTTGGGCGGCAGTAGAGTTGATTTGCTTTGTTTTTGATGAGAGTGAAGAACAAGGCTCCGAGGGCCCATGTGGGAAGACAGGACCCATGGATATGTGCACGCACAATTTAAATGGGCCCATGTGTGTATTTTATGTATTGTGTGTGTGTGTGTGTGAGAGAGAGAGAGAGGGGGGGGGTAACAGCTGTAGGAACCAGGGCCCCCCAGGCTCTAGAAGACGTCAGACCCAGCTGGATGCCTTCAAGGGAGGTCAGGGTATGTTGACAGCTTCATAAAGCAGAAGTGTCTCTCCCTCTCCACCACATCACATCAGATCTCTCTCTGTAATTAACACATTTCTGGGTTTGGTTGAAGGGCAGGTGTGCAGCAGAGACTATAGGAGAGATGTGTCTGATGGAAGGTGTGTGAGTCTGTGTTGGTATGCACAGGTGATGCACCTCCGTCCGCCCTCATCATGAATATCACATTCATCCACATGCAATATTGTGTGTGTGTGTGTGTGTGTGTGTGCAGCAGATGTGTCTCCTTGGTCTGTATCTCTGTGTAAAAATACCCTTGGCATTTATGCTTGTGAGAGTGATTGAGTGCACATCACTGCTATCCAAAAATCAGTAATATCTGAACCCCCCGGCTTCTATTTCTTCCTCCCATGCAAATGACCGTTTTTCACCTTGTAAAAGAAGAAACCATTTCATTTTGAACACCAGCTCACCGTTTTATCCCTTTGTTCAATTGCCTTTACTAGGAAGACAGCTGGGTAATGCCAGATACAGTACCATTACCCGTAGAGAGCGCCAGCCTCCCCTGGAATCACTCTCACAAAAGAAACTACCATTAGCGCCACTGGCCCTCATCGTTCATGGCCAAACTACCCCCAGGGTCAAAGGTCAGAGGCAGCTGTGATCCAGGCAGGCATCCCACGATCTAGATGCCTTCCTCTTCGCTCGGCTGGCTCCATATTGATTTGATTAGTTGCTAATTAAAACTTGGCAGGCTGGGCCGGGCACAAAGGAGATCGCTCAATTAGCGGGGTGTCAGAGAATCTAATTCTCTCTCTCTCTCTCTCTCTCTCTCTCTCTCTCTCTCTCTCTCTCGCTCTCTCTCGCTCTATCACACGTCTCCATTCTATTTAATGAGTATAGTGGATGAGGGGAAAGGGAGGGAGGATAACTCTCTGAGAAGAGAGATCGGGCACTCCAAAGGAGCTAAAAGCATCCAGCCCTGTAATCCCTGAACTAATCTTTGCGTAAAGATGCAGTTCGTACGTTTTAAAGAAAGCACTGCCTTCAATGGACGTGTGTTTGGGCATGTTCCCTTTAGCATGCCTTGTTGCTAGTTACCATCTCACCTTCTGGCTAGACAACCATGTTACACACAAGTTAATACAGTTGTAGTGATGTGCCTCTGGGAGAAGGAATTATGAGCTTTAAGATCCTTTTTTTGTGTGTTTGTCTAGACACCAGATTTCAAAGCGTTCTGTAGTAGATGGGAAAGACGGAGCTTTCACGGAGGAGTTTCATGTATTGATCCTGCTCGCATCATGACATTTTAGAAATGTTCCTGAGCTTACATCTTGCAAACTGCATCTTTAAGGAAACATCTCTGTTCAACTAACGAGCTGTTGCTCCAGTCCTACTGGGGCTGAACGTGCTCCTTGCTGAATTCAGCCTTTCATGCTGCCAAACTGACTGTCTGCTCTTGAAGCTCACCGTCTCTCTGTCTGCAGCCCACAGAGAGAAGATGACAAGAGGAGACGATGTGTGCAGTATGGTTAGCTGTGTTTTAAACATACTAATTCAGTCCTTCTGTATCAGTTGTTGAAATATGTTAATTTACGATGCAGAGAGGAAGGAAGGAGCTGGTGTGGGAGTTATATGACTGGGACTATTTGTTTATTTTGTTATCAGTTAGCAGCAGGAGTCTTGGCTTTTCTGATTCTCCTTTGCTTCTAGCAGCTCTGTGTCTCCATAGTCAGCTCCCACATGGATGCAGAACACCAGGCTTTTCAATCAGCCCACCACCAGCTAAACAGTGAAGTTATCATCGTCAAAGGGGATTTAGCGTATGTGGCTTACATAGTGGCTCGGGCACACACATACCCACCTCTTCAAGTTAGCCTTCTCCCTCTGAATTCTATTTCCCTCCATTTTAACTGTTACTTCATTTTTTTGTTTTGTTTTCTTTCATTGCTATTATTTATTGTAATGTTCTATTGTACTGTTTCTACTGTTTTATTGTATTGATTTCTCTTGTCCAGTGTCCTTGGGTTTCCAGAAAGGCGCTTTTAAATAAAATGTATTATTATTATTATTATTATACCTATGAAGGTCTCATGCACGGTATTGTGGGAAATCATGCAAACATACAAACAGCATCCAGACAGAAACACACAAGTGCACACACTTCTAATAAATGTGGACATACACAGGCACACACTCTCATGGGCTATGCCCTTTGAAAGATGTACACAAGAAGAGCTGGAAGAGAATGAGAGAGTGGACGAATTGTATAAATCATCCACCGTATCTGGTTAATGTAACATGAGTTTACTATTGCTAGCTTTATAAGCCTGTAAGTCTGCAAATGAAGAACACATACTGTAACACCTCCTTCCCACACACACACACACACATACACACTCACTCACTCACACATACGCACGCACGCACGCACACACGCACACACGCACGCACGCACACACGCACGCACGCACACACTCCTAAATGTCCATAGTGTTAAGCCTGGCTGTCATCATCCTCTGGCTCCTGGCAAACTGGACAGGGTCTGCATTCATTAGTCAACTTCATACTCTTATATAATATTTACAAGCAGCAATTTATATGGCTGGAGAGACTGGACCCTTCCACAGGCTCACAGGGAAGCCTGGCTGGGGCCCTGACTGCAGGAGAGTTGGCTAGCATTGTACCTGATTGACTGTAGCTTTTATTACAATCCTCTATTTTGCAATACAGACCCCCCCCCCAAACACAAAATTGTCGAGGCTTGCCAGTTGTGGGTGCCAATGGCAATTGCTCATAGGCTGGCACTGATTAGCCTTGAAGGAGACTGAATGGAAACCTGGCCTATGTTGTGCATAATTGGCTATTGTCTGGTATCTGGATGCACACAAGGAGGATATCCCCTAGACATGCATGGGTAATGTAGAAGGATTAGTCTTATCATTGATATAAAGTGACTCCCAGAGTGGTTAGCTGCCATGTTGTGAACAAGGTAACTGTTGTATTGTTGGGCCATTTCCATCCTTGTCACCAGCATATAACTTTTAGAACACCCTTTTTTTGTTGTGTGCCAGGTAGCTTTGCATAAATGCTAACTTATAATAAATCAATTTACCTTTGTGTAAATGCTATGGATGATAAAGCATTTAAAAACTGCTTTTGTGGGGGGCTTCTCTCACCACACAGATTCTATAGAGTGTGTCTGAGAGAGAGAGAATTTCTGAGAGAACAAAAGAATGTATGAGAGGGAGGGAAAAAAGAGAGAGAGAGAAATAGAGAGGGAGTCTATTGTTATGATGAAATCAGTAAGAGAAACAAAGCTATATACAAATATAGAAGCCTGGAACTGACAGAGAAAAAGAAGTGCGTGTGTGTGTGTGTGTGCGTGCGTGTGTGTGTGCGTGCGTGTGTGTGTGGGCGCATGTGCGTGTATGTGTATGTGTGTTAGGTGACAGAGAGGAATGGGGACATGGGCAGGTCCTGGTAATGAAGGACTGATAAGTCCCTATTTCCCGGGCCTGGGTTAATTGTGCCTACAGATAAAGGGTAATAAATTGTCAGGGGGTAATGGCAGGAGCCTGGGCTGGGCCCTGTTCCACATTCATCATGGCTGGCTGGGCCTGTAAGCATGGAGAGGAGGAATGACTGGAACAGGAGCTGGCTGGGTCTGTAAGCATGGAGAGGAAGCAGACGTCTGTAGGGTAAGGAGAGAGGGAGAGAGACTCACAGGACTAGAAGGGGCTGGGTCTAGGATGATGTCAGATATCTGTCAGTCTGTCTTACTTAGAAAGCTGATGTCTGTAGTATGTAGGAACAAAGACAAACAGACAAGAGGAGAATATGGCTACATGTAATGTGCACTGGGGTGTAACAATTAAGGTACACTGGCATCAAAAAACGAATAAAAGGAGAAATCCACCCTAAAACACTTTAACACAACAGCTATTGGTGATTTGCGTTGCTTTTGAAGCCTGGTCCCGTTTTGTCGTTTGGTGGTGCATTTGTCTTATTCCAGTGGTTAACTGGCCAAACATAGACAAAGTGACGTTGAGATATTTCAAGCACAGGACTAAAACATCAATGGTTAACATCACAGAGAAAGGGCGTCACCATTTTGCACCAATGTTCAACAATCATACAGCGACAAATCCATCGTGGAAGAGGCAGAGACACTAGTTTCTCCACTGACAGCAGCGTCAATAAGATCATCAGTGACTGCAGCCACAAGACATGGTTGGAAAAATCTTTTGCTCGACTTTTCCTTCATCTCCTGAGAAATAGGGGAGATCTCAATTTTATCTTATTTTGGGATCATCTTCATCTGAAATGTTTCTCCTAAAAAACCCTTGAGCAATGAAGACACGACAGAGAGAGAAAGGATTCTTTAGTTTTTTTAAGATTATTTGACAGGATTTATTTTGTGCCTTCATTTGATAGTTAGCAGTTGAGAGACTCAATATATGATATACAATAAGTCCTGGACCAGATGCAAACTCAGGACGTTGTTCTGTGGTTATGTGGTATGCGCCTTAGACCTCTGAGCCACCAGGACACAAGACGGGAGTGATATTATGTGACCTGTGAGGTTTCAGGTGCCCACATGGTATAAACAAACCAGTGATAAAACAGTCTGTTCTGGTTTCCCGGTCGTCCGTGACAGTTTGCTTCTCATGGGATTGTTAAGAATGTCCCAGGACGTTGATGTGAGACATTGAAAAAACGCCTAGCATGACATCTGGACAGTGGCTACAATATCAAAAAATAACTCCTGCAATGCATTGAACATCACAGATTGATGATAGATAATAGTGTAAGCGTATCTGAGGGATTTTTCCTTTAATACCACCTAGGACCTATATACCCCTCACTGTTGAGGAGTCAGAATCAGAACCACCTCATACTCCAGCTCAGTAGATAAATAACTTGTCTAAGCCCTAACTTCATATTTATACAATACAATATGTATAATGGCAGATGGATTTGTGCATTCAGGCAACATGGCATACAGTATTGTTGTAGCTGTAGAGAAAGATAATAGGTATCCTTCCAGCATGAGATAGTTGTACTGATACTGATGGAGTGATATACTGGTATTATATCAACTGTTTTATGATAAAGATATTCAAAGCAAAAAATCGCACATGGTATCAATCAGATTTATTTCATTAACATAAAGCGAGAATTCACAGTGCATGTTTTAGTGAGTAGGTGTGCCACCTTGCGAGCGTGACAGATCACTTATTCACACTGAGAGATTGCAGTAGTTTGAGGTTGGTGTGCAGTGCAGTGGTTGAGGAATGATGCCCCCCACACATTATGCAGAACAGGCGCTCCAAAAGAGGATGTTGATGTCCCCACCATGCAATGATGACACTGGGTGCTGGGTGACATACGATCTGTGTACACACAGTAAGCACATAGGCAAGGGCTGTTGTTCCCTTTGACTGCTTTATGTGGGTCACACAGAGAACTGGGGACCAAGGGAGAAAGGACGTTTTTCATGTAACCCATAAAGTTAAAAAACCCAATGCCCTTGAGAGTTTATGTGGTACACGTCCATGACATTGAAACCATGAAAAAAGAGAGAGGAAAAAGTGAGAGACTGTTCTTTTTTTTGTTGTTGTCAAATCTCATTTTGCTAACTTGGAATGTTACAAGAGTGGTTTAACAAGGAATGGTGTGTAGACTGAAAGTGAAGAGCTTTGGATTTTCCATCGTATGGTTTGTCATTCTTGGCAAAGAGAAAGGTAGTATGACATTGGGTTTGAGTTGGAACAATGATATGCTGTGATCACGACTCCACGGTCATCACTCATTGGGCCTATCTGGTAATATGGAGGCTGTGAAAAGTCAGTCGTTTAAGAGTACAGTCAGTTTATAAGACATTAGCTCTTGAGAAGAGGAGAGAAGAGGAGAGAAGAAGAGAGAAGAGGAGAGGAGGGAAGAGGAGAGAAGAGGAGAGGAGGGAAGAGGTTTGGCTTTCAAACACCCTTTATTAAGCCATTGCTAACCTAATACAGCACAACGTTATCCACTACACACAAAACACATATTTCAAAAATTCACAAGCAACTCTTCATCCTCCCCCACAGAGCACAAAACCTCCGCAACCGTCCATATATTGCTGAATCCAAGCACATTGTCCGTCATCTTATAGAAGGCGTGCTCCACCCTTAAACGGGCCTTCAGTAGTCCTTTCAGAACAAGCACAGGCTCCAGACAGCCGGCGTTCTGAGTCCGATGCTTACGTGTCAGCCAGATGGCCAACTTCGCAGAAGCAGACACAAAGTTCATCAATGTATGGACACTCTTCTTGCTCGCACTGTATTTAGGGAAGAGGAGAGGAGAGGAGAGGAGGGAAGGGAAGAGAACAGGAGAGGAGAGAAAGAGGAGAGAAGGGAAGAGAAGGGAAGTGCAGAGGAGAGAAGAGAAGAGCAGAGGAGAGGAGAGAAGAGGAGATGAGAGGAGAGGATAGAAGAGAAGGGAAGAGGAGAGGAGAGAGAAAAGCCATTGTATGAGAAGAGAATCAGTTGGAAGAGAAAAACAAGACCAGAGAAGAGAATTTCACAGTATAGAGG
>CABFOS010098619.1:0-13638 GCA_900660315.1 Diretmoides pauciradiatus | reverse complement strand
CCTCATTGGCGGCTTTTCGGCAGATTCAGCATGTTGCATCTGTGGCGGAGGCTGAGAGAGAGCACTCTGATCAGTTTAAGAGAATCAATGCACGAGAAGAGAAACGGAAGATGAGCAAAGCAAGCAAACGACACTCTCAAGAGGGCACACACTGCATTTCCCAGTTAAGATCTTTCTTAAGGACTTAAAAAGGCTCTTAAGAAGGGTCCAGCTAAGACGGAGCCTTAAGTAACAAGACTTTCCCAGACGCCTTCTTAGTGGCCTTCTTAGTGGCCTTCTTAGTGGCCTTCTTAAGAACTTTCTTAAGAACCGGAAGGCGGAGCTACCAAATCAATCGATGCCAGGCTAATCGATTGTTCCACATAATTACATGCTCCCAAATGAAGTTTTGATGTAAAAAGTGGTGTCCTACTCACCCCCATCAATAAAATAATGCTGAAAATGAACACGCGGGGAAATGAGGCGCCCGAACGCAATTATAATACTAATTACGGCTGAATCCGCACTTACGCACACAGCAGAATGTCTGAAAACATCAAATAACTGATGCAAATAATACCCAATAACCTGGATAAAAATCAGAAAAATAAGAAAATGAAGGATCTTATGCTAATTAGCCGATCGTCACTTAAGAAGGATCTTAAGAAGCAATCTGGGAAACGTGTTTGCTTCTTACAGGGCTTAAGAAGGATCTTATGCTAATAAGAATCTTCACTAAGAAGGATCTTAAGAAGCAATCTGGGAAATGCATTTACTTCTTATGGGGCTTAAGAAGGATCTTATGCTAATAAGCCAATCGTCACTTAAGAAGGATCTTAAGAAGCAATCTGGGAAACGCGTTTGCTTCTTACGGGAGCCTTAAGAAGGCTCTTAAGACATTCTTAACATTAAGAGCTTCTTAGGAGCATCTGGGAAACGCAGCCAACAGCAGTGCCAGTTGCTGTTTTTATCAGACATATTCTTGATTAATGAAGCAAAACCGTTTAAGTGCAATCGAACGCTACTTTGTTTGTATTTTCGTGATCCTGGGTCCTCCATTAAAAAAATAAAATAAATACAGACTACTGTACTGCCACCTCCTAGTATGGAGAGTTATTTCCTCATGCAGGTGCAGAGCGTACATGCATGACGGCCATCAGCTGACCATCTGTGCGGTGTGTTCAAGTGCAACTTTTACAGCCTACACGAGGTGGCGAGAGGTGACACGAAGCGATCTGACCTTGGTCGGTGCTACTGTAGTTTTCTGCCGTATGCTGGGTTGGTCAAACCTACCCACCTGATTGGTTTAAAGCTGTGGTAATACCTCCTATAGCCCGAGCGCCCCCTCTAAAGGGTCCAAGCTGCGCCATCTTGCTACAGACAAGGCTTATTGTTTAATTAGACCACCATCAAAAATCAACAATTGATGACCACTTCCAGTCAGCCACCATCTCAAATGCAAAACAGACATTATTAAAAGACAGAGGACTATAACAACGATTATCAATACAAAAGTGTTTTAATGTCCGCGGAATGGTGCAGGAATTGCAATTTCGCATTCACAGAATTTTAAAAACCTATTGCATAATTGGAGATTTTTTACCATTGAATCACAGGGGTAACTAAGGCATAAAGTGTGACGTCAAAACATATTAGAGTTGGGAGCCAACTGCCACCATGGCCTATTCCTTTGCAAATCAAATAGCATGCATATCCAATCCAATTGCCGAAATAAAAACAAAACATTCCTCTACTGAAAAGCAGTGCGGTCTATAAATCACTATAAGGGAGCAGATACTATGCAAGGTGTTTGGGGAAGATAGAGTTGGCTTGTGGGAGCATCAGAGCATGAACTTGGGTGGCGGGAGATGCGGAGTCGTGACATTCCTGTCCCTGGCCGTGTGTGTGTGTGTTTTCAGGGGGTGGGAGTAGCATGGCAGGTGGCAGGCTGCCTGTGGCAGGTGAGGAAACTGTCACCTCCAGCTTGCACCTCAGGCATTAATGTGTGTGTGTGTGTGTATGTGCGTGCGTGTGTGTGCATCTGAATGTGTATGAATGATGGTGTGTGTGTGTGTGTGTGTGTGTGTGTGAATATAAAAGTACACTAGCCTTGCCCTGTTACATTCTACAGTTCTGCTGTGATGACTGACAGTCACACCATCCAACCCACATTATGTAAGGACAGTTTTTAATACATATATGTACAACTATTACCTTGTTTCAAATCCATACAGATATGAGGCATGAGACTATTAGTAATCCATGAGCTCAGAACATGACCTTGCGTATGTCTTAGTGACTTAAAGGCAGGTTGGTGATAGTGGTGTATAGACTGGTCTAATGACGCCAGGGGTTAGAGAACTCTCTCTTTGAGCCAGTCCAGAAGGAAGCCAGCTGAGCTCATCATGTTGAAAATAATTAATAACGCATTTAATAAATAGCTCCTGAGCCACCGATGTACTCTCACCATCTGCTCCAGTATAATTCCCCCCCTTTATTAATGCCAGACAGCCATTAGATGACTATGGAGATGACATAATAATGCATGGCATCGTTCACATGCTATTTGTCTCTTCAAATTCCAATCTGGAGCTTGGTTTTTTCCTGCACTCTTATCAACTGAATGATTTGGCACAATTTAGGTAAGGGCTCCCGTCATAACCTTGTTAATCAACTCGTTTTAATAGGGGTCTTGCAATGAGCTGTGAAAATAATAATACTTTGGCTAGTTTATGTGCATATATTTATTTTCCTTGGCTTTTTGGGACACTGGTTTTGGTCATACAGTATATGGTTATATGTTTCATGGGTTATTTGGAAGTGTATTGTATTACATAGGCAGAGTATTAGCCGGTCTCTGACAGAGCGCTATCTCGATAAAGCTGTCTGCCAAATCAATGGAATGTTCCTCAGATGTGCATCAGAATAAGGGTCCCAGTTGGTTCAGTAATCCAATATGTTTTTGCTCAGCTAAAAGCATATTTTTGCAGCTCTCTGAAAGAGCTACTTGATCTAACAAGAATCATTTAATGTATGCACTTTGGTTTGAAGGCTTACATTGATTTTAAGTTCCCCGCAAAAGGCCAAAATGTGATTGAAAATGAAACTTGGTGAATATTGTCAAGCTGCATCAGGATAGTCAATTCTCTGGGCTAATGTGCTGCTCTTGTGGTTGTGTTTAATGTCGAATACTGTCTTTGTGCACCTGCTGTCAGTACATATTCCCCTCGTTAGCCTCTCTGGTCATCTTTGCCCTTTAAAAAGAACACATATGACATTCTGCTTTATTAATAAACATCCCTGAATAAGCTTCCCCTAAGAGACATTATCAATTCAGAGGAGGATCTGATCATGTTAAAATGTAGAACACGCAGCAGAGGTCAGTGATTTTACTTTCGAGGTCCAGGTCTCCATTCTTAAACTTTCACATTTTCCAAGGCCATGCACCTGCACTTTGGCCCTGGCATACAGCTTCACTAAAATCTGGCAGTTCCTACTGGACATAGAATTCTTCCCAAGCCAAGGTGAGTAGTCTTGGGTGGTGTGAGTTCAGTGGGGTGAACTTTCCTCTTGAAAGCCAGTGCAGTTTTGACTCATATATCACAGGTGATGTCAATCAGTTCATCAGTGGGTTTTGCTTTCTCACCGGGAGCCTTTTGTTTCTTCCCTCATGTTCACAATAAAAGCAGAAATCTGAAAGGTCTGACTCTGTGCTCTCTGCATCAGGAGGCAATCAGTCACTTTGGATTAGATCACGGATGGCAGGTCAAGGAGAACAAAACCTGTCTCTCCACGGAGAGAGACAGAAGAATACAGTTCTTTTTCATAGCGCACTTTCTTTAAGCTGGGCCTTGAGATGGGGAAAGGTGAATAACTGACTCCACAAGGGCCACGCGAAGCTCCCTTTTCAATTTAAAAATATTTATTCACATTTTCTTACAAAAACAAGAAAAACAATTGAAAGGCTGTATACAATTTGAGTTGAAGAGGGTTAGGAAATACGAGACTTTGAAGTAATGTTTACTGTTTTTACTGTGTTTTTTTCTTCATTAGAGGAAGGCTGTCGTAGACTGTTTCCAAAGTGTTTTTAATGACTGCTAATATAAGGGTCACAGTTAGATCTGATGCTCTGAAAAGAGGCCACAACAAACATGATTGGCAGTCAATCCCCATTGAGGTAAATAGAAGGTTGTAAAAATGTAATAAGACGTTTGGGGGAGGGGGGATCCTCACCTCTGAATCCCTACGCCTCTTTGAAGTTCTGAAAATCAATGCAGCAGTGGAGTTGTGAATGCCATGTGCTGGTGAATCATTTATACCATTTCTCAAACAAAGAAAGTGCTAGAATCCTCTTGCCAGCACTTCCTCTCTGCCTCTTTGAAAGCTTATGCCTTTGTAGCTTTTGCAACAATATGTGCGTCCAGAATATGTGTGCCATAAATTAAGGTTGACTGGACAAAGCTGGGATTTTGCCCTTTTGCTACAAAAGAGTATTATTGTACAGTGCAGAGGCAGAGGAAAAGCGAAGTCATCTGCATCTGGATGGAGGAAGAGAGGGCTCTAGCATTCAGTCTGAGCTCCTCTGTGGCTGCTGAGGCCAGGCCTGCTGCTGCAGATAGACTTGTTCCAGCTCGTAGCCCTCCCCGGCTCCTTACCCTGCCTCAGCCCAGGAACAGATGGAGAGAGGAGAGGAAAGTAGGAGAGGGAGGGAAATAGCTCCCTGTTCAGAGTCTGGCGCCGGCATTAGGTGTGGGTGTATACAGTTAGTTTACTGTACTCCAACATAGCCACGTTGTTTAGAGTAGATTTAAAGTTTAGTGTGGTGGTCTGGACAAATATTTCGGGCTGGATTGTAAGGTGAACTTGCAACAGAAAAAAAATCTGATCAGGCTGTGCATATTTCTATTTCCTACTTTCCCTCCTCTAATCAGTAGCCTGCTAAAAGTCAGAGTTATGAATATTAATACTTCCCCCCTCTTCTTTACCCTCCTCTCACCAGTCCCCTCTCCCTCATTGAGCTCAACAGTAATGGGCCAAACGACCTCTAGCTCTCCTAACTCTCCTTCATTACACTCAAGCCGCTGGTTATTGAGCTGGGAGAAGCTGAGATGGCAATGGTACAGGGGGCACAACTGATGACATTAAACTTTTAGTTCAAACCCTTGTGGGCCCCTTACACTTAATAATCATACACACAAAATAATTTGCATATGTGAAACCTATTTGGATATTTGAAACTATGCATAGTCTGAAACACAATCACTTAATAACACATGCCATTTTTCGGTTGATTTCCAATATAATGGAAGAACTATTGTATTTGCTGCACGTTTCATGGCATGAAACTGAATATAATGAAGCCATAATGCAAAACTGATGAGTCTAGGCGTTCTGTCTGTGTCTGAGTTGACGTACCATGGAGAACTCACTGTTGATAGGAATAATAATGATGTAAAGGGATAATCATTCATAACGTAGTTCAGCGACTACAAAGACATGGTCCCCTTGGAACAGTCCCTAGCAATGAAAGCAAGGAGAGAAAAAGAATAAGGAGCAACACCTGCAGTTTTTCATGCTATCGAGTGTGTTGCAAACAGCTGCGCTCTGCCAGGGGAGACGGGAAAGCAAAAGAGTGATGCGTGTTAAAGCAAATTGATCCTATCTGAAAGGGCTCAGAAAACTTTAGCCTAGATCAAAGCAGATGCTAAGGCGCTCAGATCACCCAGCGAAAAGGCGGTGGGGGGAGAGAGTAAAGAGGGGGAGTGTCTTGTCCCCTCTAATTACACATTTCAGACAGCTCGCCACCAATTATCTCCCCTTCGCTAGCATCTGCCCTTCGCATGACCGCAAAGCTAATGTGTGGCAAACTCACCGTTGGGTTGGAATCTCAAGCTTAATGTATGATAAGCTCAGTGCTGTTGGAATTTCCCCAATATCCGATGAAGAATGCAAGGTGAGACTAAGGTTTGGGGTGAGACAGAATACTCTATGTTTTTATTTTTCCTTTAGTCTGAGCATTTGTGAATGAAGAGGGTTGTGTGTGTACAGACGGTTACTGCACCTTTATCATACCTGAGAATATTAACAAGTATAGCCTTTATGATTCTGACATGCCAACTTGCAGCATTGTGTGACTGTCAGAGGTTTTCTTCTCGATAGGGCAATTTGAAGTGATTCCCTCCAGAGAGAAACAGTCCAATCACAGGCCTCTCTTTGCCCTGGGGTGCCTGTTAGCCACGTTATCACATGAGGCAGTCCCTGTTCAGTAGTTAGAATGACCACTACTCCTGCTTAAGACTTGGGGCAAGGTTCTGTGTAAAAGGCAGCCAGGCAGGTCGTTACACTCATGCAGGTGCCCCACACTCCCTCAGGCGATTTGCGAAAAGTGAACATAACCAAAATATCAACAAACACAAGTTCTGAAAACACTGAGAGGGTTAGAGAGAGAAAAGGTGTGAATGGCTACTTGTACACACACAGATTTCAACTGTCATTGTCTTCCACTAAAAGGACATAGGCAAATATTTTCCCGCAGACAAAATGGATTGCGATTAAAACAATGGCTTTTGCAATGTGGTACAGTGCAGTAATGAACTATAATACACCATTTTTAATCTTTACCCCATGATTCTGTTAAGATCCAGTCAAGGCACCATCTGCCAGATTCTACCATTGGAATAAACAGAAGAGAGAAGCAAATGATAATGGTTGGGGATTCTGTGCAGAGTGCTTTCGCAAAGTGTGCCAAAGACTGACCTGAGAGACAAAACCCCCCATCAATATCTCACTTTATAATTACTATTCACCGTGTGTTTAACGCCAGAAACCATTAGAATCTTAAACAGTGTGAACACAGTAGTGAACTTCTGACTTCTTGATTGCCATTTTAATACAGTTTCATGATGTTCTAACTTCTAAGTCATTATTATTCCATTATCAAACCCATTCTGAAACACAAGCACAAGCCTTAGTGATCTGTGCACCGCTGTTTCATTCGGTTTAGCTTGGTTGGCACCTGCAAACATGCCTTAGGCTCCGTTTAATACCCCAGTATCTCCACCATCTTCCTGGTGTCATTACAAGTGTCATTAAAAAGTGACAGGCAACATTTATGCTTTATATAGTTGGACTTCCTAAAACCACCGTGGATCGTAATTCTATCACGAGCCAGCAAGGACTGTTGTAGCCTACATGGGTACAAAGTGAATCACACCCATGGATCAGCCCTCTACTCCAGCTCAAGCCCAGCACTTTGTAGCTATTGGATGCTTAGCAGTGGCATTTCCATGCTGCAGTGACCAGGCCATTGCTTCATCTGGTCAGGACATTACTTCTACCTGGTTCCTTGATGGTGGAATAATCCTCCCAACACAAGTCAACTGCTGAGTCCCTGAAGACTTCTACTGTAGACTGAAAAAAAGTTACTAGCATCGTGTAACTGTCTGTTGCATTTCATTCATATATATTGTTTGCAATTATTGTAAGTTGTTCTGGATAAGAGTATTAGCTACCTAAAATGCACATGTTAACATTACTTTTGAAAAACTTGATTGGAAAAAAAATACAAAAAACTCTAGTCTTTATTTCTTGGCACTGACAAGAGAGAGGCTGAGTGTAAACGATTATAGACTTGAGTGCTAGAGGAGCTGGAGTGAGGTAGCAACACCCTGGATGGTAATGCGACTCGCTGGCTTAGATAAATCATGCAGTCGGGGGTCTGTGGGCTTCAGCAAAGTGAATCAGCCAGATGCATGCGTGCGTGTGTGTGTGTGTGTGTGTGTGTGTGTGTGTCCATGAAAGAGCAGACCTTTCCCACATGGCAATAGGCTCCACTGGAGCAGACAATTGCAATGTAGCCATGTGAGAACGGGGCAAGATGGAGTCACTTTTGCTGATGGCTCATAGAAAAACCCAACAACTTTGATATGGGAAGACTATGCCAATAGCCGGACGAAAGTTAACAAATCCTCTGTGAAAGTTCCTGATTAATCAAGCTATTTTTAATGGTTCCTTCCCATGTGTGTGTGTTTGTGTGAGGCCACTGCATCATACTGTACACGCTTGTGCAGAGACTATGCACTGCAGTCCTTTTATAAACCTCCATAGCCTTCATGGAGCTCATGCACGCACACACACATTCATACATATGCTCAGTTTGACAAAGGCAACAACGACTGTGATGTCTGCTGGTGTGTGGCCTCAGCTTGGACTGTAAGTGTGTGTGAATGTGTGTGTACGTATGTGAATGAATGAATGCCTGCCTGCATGTGTATGTGTGAGAGAATTGTGTACGCTAGCAAACACTAGTGTGTGTGTGTGTGTGTGTGTGTGTCCACGCCAGGCTATGCATGTGCTTATGGCTTCCCACTGGTGATAAAGCTCACTGCTAAATGGATAGGACTATCACCGCCACCATGTTGGCTTCACAAATAGAGGCTGTATGAGTCCATTACAGACTAGTCTCTCTCAACAACACATTCTGTTATTAGGTGACTTACTAAAAGGTTTAACTGTTCATGCTATTGATTCTAATACAGTCAGTTTTGATTTGCATTTTCTCAATAGCATAAAACACTAAAAACAGCTCAGAGGCCTCATTTCTTTATATGTTCCCTCAAACCATTATGTACATCTGTTTTGGCTGCTCTTGACCTCATACAGCTGAAATGTACAATACAATAAAATACATGTTTGAAGAGAGAAATTATGTGAGATTGTCTCCAACGATGTCCAAGAATGTATATTTAATTTTACAGTGATGAAGAAAAATAGCATACAATTCAGTCACACTTCATATATATCCAATATCTTACAAGAGCTTTTTAATGTTGTGAAGCTCTACTGTAAAACAGATTGGCAGCGTTATCTTGGACCTTAGGGTTTCTGCCATTTTCAGATGTATAGATCCAATGTGGAGGCACTGAGCCATGCTCCCAATGCTGGAGGGCTGCTTCCTCTCGCATGGCAGCGCTTATTGGTGACATTAGGTCTAATAGCCATCAGTCCAACCTTTGTTCCTTCACTTACAGCAATACCAATGTGGGCTGACAATAACATAAAACGTCGGTGTACAGAAACAGCATGATTAAGCTGCAAAGGATTGGATGCTGATGTAAGATTGGTATGGTCAGAATCCGGCATGGTTGATCAAAATAGTAACGTTGATTATGCCATGGTGTTCATGCTTGATCAAAGACCAACAAGTAGGCCTAAAGGCATTCGTTAAATTCATTATGGACTAAAAGGAAGTGTATGGGATATAGAATGTGCATGTCTTAGTGTGCATGTCCATGCCAACAATGTGCTTTGCAAGTGCATACTGTAGCTATAAATAATAATCAATGCAGATTAAATATGTATTTTTACCTTCAACCCTCTCAACTATGTAATATCAACTGTCATGGGGATGTATATTTTTTGTATTCTTGACTGGGGGATGAAGTTGATATGTCAAGCGTGCCGTAATGGTTTCAAAGGTCTAAAAAAGCAACTAACCTTGCCATTTCCGGGACAAATTTGACACAAATGATCTAGTGATTAATACTTACAGTAGAGTGACATCACAAGGCTGTGTAAAGCAACCAAAGATGTTATTATCTCCCAAGAATGTCAGTTGATTCAGAAAATAGCGATACATGCAATAATAACATTGTTTAATTATTCATCACTTGAATCTTTACAAGCTCTTTGTGTTTACCAGGTTCAGATCTAAAGACCGTTGAGCTGGAACAAGACTACACTACCAAACAGGTTACCTGTTGGGTCGTTGTCACTACTGCCTGCATGTAAGGTGTCTTTTCACACTTGACACCCCCTGGCCAATTTGAATACACAACTCTGTGATTTAAAACACACTAAATTAGCTTTCCATGTTTTAAATACACACACACTGATGGTTTTCTTTCAGCTAAGTACACATCTCACCCTCCTGCCCCATTGCTTTCTGTCTCTTTCCCCTTTCTCTCTCTCTCTCTCTCTCTCCCCCTCCAGCAGATAAAGCCAGTCCTGGGGCTGGCTCCTGCCACAAAACGTTCTGTAATAGTCTAATTGTGGCTAATGGTTTGTGCAGCTAATTAAAGTGTATGAATTACAGTAATCAGTCAGCCACATGGAGGCCGTGCCGCCTCACGCTGTTCCTCCAAGCATGGCAGGCCATGTCCGGGGGATGGGGGGGGGCTGATGATGGGGTTGGGGAATGAGGGAAAAGGGGAATGAAGAAGAGATGAAGAGGATAGTAGAATATAAAGGTAGAAACAGAAGCTGAGAGAGAAAGAGGTTGATGTAGAGGACGAAAAGTAGATTCTAATGTAGGTTTTTTGTTTTTGCAAAAGATGCCATCTGCTAACAAGACATTAGAAATGTCAAATGTATGGTATGGACTAAAAAAAATCCCCCAGTTGAAAGTCCAAGGTCGCTGGTGGAAGCAGTGGATGAAGAATCAGACAGGCTTGACTGTACAGTGGAACAATCTTCATGTCACACTTTTCTTTGAACATGTTTTATTAGCACTGGATACATATGCTACATACCGTAGCAGTATGCATCCAATGATCAAATCAGACAATTCAAATGTGTCAGATAAGTTGTGAGTTACAGGAAAGTATACAAAAATTCAGATGCTTTTATGCAACAGTCCAAACTATCTGGCACTCATCGTGTTGTCTTTTGTGCAGATCTCATCCATCTGGCACCTAAGTAGGCGAAAACAAGCCATGAAACTCATTTGCAAATGCTCTTTGACCCCGGCGTGGCACTATCCAACCTACATGATATTTATAGATATGTGGGAATATATATATCTCAGTATTCAAATTCTCTTTAACCACAAACGTTTTTTTCTCAGATGATGTGATGGCACTGCAGCATTTGATACACTAAACCCAAGTGGTACAGTACGCCAAGCGAGCTAATTAGGCAGGAATTATTTGCATTTGGATTTTGTCCCAGGTCTGAGTGGTGCATGTGAAGGATGTTTCCTAAGCAGCATAAACAGCAGTGTAAAGCTACAAAAAACATTCTCCTTCCATGGTTTAAGTGCGCATAATGGCAGCAGTAAAGTTTTACAGGTCTGCTTGGAGATCATTACATTGTGCACGAGGCCTTTTCTTGTCAGTCACATGGGCATGTTCAACAAATGAGCACAGCGGTCATAAAAAAACACCCTTGTAAAATATACAAATGCATGCACCGACAAATGCCTTTTGCACATGGCTGTATACTCCGGGTTTCCTCCTGTGGTGTCGGCTTTTAACAATACATCAAATACAGTATTGTTACAGTAACGGAAAGGTGACCTGTAAGATACAGTCCTTTCATTTAACAGAAATCAATTTTTATGCAGAGAAAAACTGTTAGTTGACCTTTGTCGCTGAAAAGAGAGCTTCAACAGTTGCTGCGGCTCTTTCCCTGAGGAAGCAACTTCTGCAAATCATTATGGGGAGGTAAACAGGGGGAGCAGGAAATAAATAAACTTCCACGTTAAGGTCTTGACAGTTACTAGCATTTTATCATATAAACAGGAAACAAAGGCATAGAGAGCTGGAGTAACGTAAGGGAGACGGATGACCACGCCTTACTAGTAAAACGGGGAGAGTGGCTAGACGGGGAATATAAAGCAGGAAAGGACTGTGTGTAGAATAGAATACAATAGGAAACAATTGATGGACAGAGATCAAATTACACTAAAGACAGGGAAAAAGGACATTTCATATACAGAGAGAATTTTAGAGAATGAGTGCCAGCGGCTTCCCCTGTTGTTGTGTCTTGTCAAATCAAAGCATTTATGCCGGCATGTCCAAACAATGACTGTTGAGAAGACAAAAGGAATCAATTATTCATGATATAGAGAGCCACTTATTTTACCATATCAGACTACACACACACACACACACACACACACAGACCATTTTCTAGATGGTGAAATGACTTAGTAACTAGGCGATTTATTCCCTTTTAATAGGGTCTCGATTGCGACAGCCGTGCTCAGACAAATGAGCAAACAAGTCAGAGAGTGACAGTGATATCCATTATGTGTTTAATTATCTTCAAAGTTCCAGTGAAGGGCATTTCTTTGGCTAATGGGGAGACAGTGCTAAGTGCCGCAGCAAAGCGCTCCTCAAATGCTCCAACAAAACTGATTGTCTGGTCCTTTTTTGGGGCTCTTCTCCGTTTTGACAGGCAGGTCAGCATTTAGATTTGGCAAATTAGTGCAATCAGTGTCCTCATCAAAAATAACAGACATTTGTTGTTATGTATTTCTGTTGCTTTTGCAAGTACAATTCCCTGGGTGATAATTTGACTGGGTCCTATTAGTTGGCAGTGAAACAAGGCATGCTGATTGGGGTATTCAGGGTGAGATGATTGAGCAAAAGATTGGGGCCTAAAATGTCACTCCTGAGTGGGTCTGATTGCATTGTGGTAAAGCATGAATCTGTGTTTTTCCCCCCTAATGGAATAATCACACTCAGATTAGCTGGGAAGTTTGAGTAAACTAACTATCGCCAACGTGGCTGCGTGTGTGCACACGTGCATGCATGCGTTTTTTATGAAAGAGAGTTTGCCAAAGGTTATACAACAAAATGGTGCAACACTGAATAGTTTGCTTGTTTTATACAAACTGTCACAAACAGACATTAACAACTGAGGTTAATAAAACTAACATCAACATTAACATTCTCTCCATTCAGTTTGAATGAAAGAAAAATCTGCAGCTTTATGGGATGGAAAAAGTGCTGTCAGTAGTGGTGACCCGAAGGCAAAGACATCCCAAACACTTAAGCTGATACTTTGGAATTAGGAACAGCTCACCAGCTGACGTGTAGCTATCATTCATTAGCTGAACAGAGTGATAAATTACACCTATCCCCCTCCCCCACCCTCATCTCTCAACTCTATAGCTCCATAGCCCATCTGGGGGTTGGCAATAAGTTACTGTGAAGGCCCAGAGTGACTGAGACATGGCTAAATGTTCTTATTTATTTGCAGTTAGACATTAAGCTGGGAGTGAAAGGAATGAATGGGAGCATCTGTCGACGCTGTGGTGCCATGGTGGTGACTGGCCCGCAGCCCCTAAACACTTTATTTCTGCTATGCTTTCATTTTTTTTGTGGGTGTGTGTGGCATGTGTGTGTGTGTATGTGTGTGTGTGTGTGTGTGTGTGTGTGTGTATGTGTGTGTGTGCGTGCATGCGTGTGTGTGAGCATGCGCATAAGCAAGTAAGCAAGCGTGCGTGCGTGTGTGTGTGATAGAGATAAAGCAAGAAAGTGAGAAAGATATAGTTTGCATAGTTTAGTGTGAGTGTGATAGAGCGTGAAAGAGTCTGAACAATGTCCAAAGTACAAACACACTTTCCATATCTCTGGCGCGCGCACGCACGCACGCACACACACACACACACACAAACAAAAAGGGAGTTTCCTATGTTACATATTCATGTGTCATGTTTATATGTCCTTTAGCCAGAACAGCCTGGGGGCGTCGTATTAGCTGGAGGAATGAGGATGTGCAGACTAAGGTGTGTGTGTGTGTGTGTGTGTGTGACAGACAGACAGACAGACAGACAGACAGACAGACAGACAGACACACCCACACACACAGTTCCCAGGTATCAGTCGCGTTTATAAATACAGCTGACTGTTGTAAATGTCCCCTCAGGATAAA
>CABFOS010098618.1:0-17076 GCA_900660315.1 Diretmoides pauciradiatus | reverse complement strand
GTATCCATAAGTACGTTTAACATTTGTCAAAGTTATCAATTATTGTAAAACGATATTGTCGTGTCCTACTCTATTATAGGACAACTATATAAAAGAATGGACCACGGAGACGGAGATATCGTTTAGACCTAACCTTTAGTCATAGCATCGAACTTGGCAGTTGTCATGGCAACATTAACGTTAACTGCACTTTACACAGATCAATGCGCATACTACAGGGGTATAACAACAGACATAAAGTAGATCCTACATTAGGCTCATACATTACACTACGGCTAGTGCTAGCTGTTCTCAGCCTAGCTCGTTTGTGCTAACGCTACGGCTAGTGCTAGCTGTTGTCAGCCTAGCTCGTTAGTGCTAACGCTACGGCTAGTGCTAGCTGTTGGCAGCCTAGCTCGTTGGTGCTAACGCTACGGCTAGTGCTAGCTGTTGGCAGCCTAGCTCGTTGGTGCTAACGCTACGGCTAGTGCTAGCTGTTGGCAGCCTAGCTCGTTGGTGCTAACGCTACGGCTAGTGCTAGCTGTTGGCTGCCTAGCTCGTTTGTGCTAACGCTACGGCTAGTGCTAGCAGTTGGCAGCGGTGTTTGGTTATGCATAGCAGACGTGTTATTGTTGTACTTTGCGATGGACCACAGACGGACAGTCTGCAGTCGTTTGCCTTTCATAATCCAGTCGTACCAACGCATACCCAAGGCCTACACGCCTCATTTCATCACATTTACATTGTGTGACACCGCCTTCCATACAGACGAATGTCGAGCCTGTTTAGCCAGAGCCTTCGGCTGCAGTTCAACGCACTCTGCTGCGGTAGCCGCCATTTTGGAGTGATTTTGAGTGCCAAATGGGAAATATTAACTCATGTCATATTTTAAAATTAAATTAATTAGGATCATTTTTAATACTACATAGCTGAATTAGATATAAATGTCAATACATATTTTGATAAATTATTTTAATAATACAATAACTATTGTAAATCTGGTGGCACTGACAAAAATGATGTCCACGACTAGTTGACTGCTGCCAACAGCGCTGACTAGTGGTTATAGTAGTCAACTAGTTGACTAGTTGGTGAAACCCCTAGTATGTCACAGATGAGCCTATGTAAGGGAAACACTGGACTGAAGTGCCTCTCAGGTAACTGTTTTCCCAAAATACAGGTTTGTCCTGAAATGTTCCTGATTATATTTGCAACTTATATTTTTCTTGGATCTGCTCATGAGAGGAAATGGAATAAATCAAGCAAACCACATTTTTAGTCTACAGATTAGCATATTGACCAGATGTTTTCAGTACCACCTCTTCCTCCTCAAACAAATCAAAAGCACGTGTGTGACACGTGTGTGACTATTGTAGTCAGTTGGGAAGAACCATCGGACAGAGAGCTTGCACATTCTTATGTGTGCCTGATACTTTAAGATTGAATAATTTACTGCTTTATAAATCAGAAACTGTGGGTGTTCTAGAGAGAAATTAACTGAAATAAAAAGCAACGTTTTTTTTACATATTTGCTGACAATTTTTGAATTGATTTTTCAAAGGTTTTATGAGGTAAGAAATTCATATTGTAGATTAGGTGACAAGAACACATTTGTTGACACATTAATTGAATACATTTATCATATACTCTTACAAATTATTGGTGTTTGCATATTGTCCATATTTTACATGTCAAATACGTAATTGTACACAATGAGTCAAAGGGAGTTGTTTTAAAACTTCTGAAGGTGAACTGAGGTTGGCCAGGTTCACATTTTGAACCAAAACACATTCTTCAAAGGCTTTAGCCTGTGTTTGTTCTCTTTTTTTCCCACTGAACTGTAGATATTTTCATCACTGCTCCCCTGCTGAAAGCAATCAATCAGCATCTTGTCTTAGGCTTCAGTGACGCAGGTAAAGGAACTGAGCAGGTCAACACAGGGGAATATTTCAGGCTTGATTTGTGAAGAGGCAGCATGTCATGCTGAACAAGCATGCGCTCAAACCGATGCTGCTGTCAAGCTTCCTGATGTCCTCACTGTATGTACTCTTATTCCAGATGGCCATACGTGCCAGAGAATCGTGTATGAAGAAATATATATGTTGTTAAGTGTAGCCTAAAATAGTGTGTTTCATTGGGACGATTTGTTCACAGCAAATTCCAGGATAGATGCTCCAAAATCAAATGGCTGTACTGTATGTTAAGCAAACTGACTATGTCTTGATTGTCATTTAAACCCCTCAAATACTAAATTCCCCCTGCATTTAATAGTTGTTACACTTATTTCAGCAAAGTAAATTATTAATTTCTTTCTACTTTATAACACCTAATAACTTAATAACTTTGTATCTATATGAGCTGTATAAGTAAACTTGGTACTGCCAGTTCAAAGACCTAGGGGTTGCAGTAATAAGAGTGTATTGTGTATTGTGGCTGTTCAGCCTTTTAAGGCATGAATATACAGTCATGTACAAAGGTTAGTGCACCCATTGACTTTTTAATGGGCTACAAAATAATTGTAGTACAATTATTTGGGATTTTGGGCCTCTATTCTATTTAAAACAAATTTAATAAAAATAAAATAAAAACATTATTAGGCTCACTTTGGTTTGTATTATAATGTGAATGGCTGATTGACTGTTTTATCAAATATCATTTTTCCAGATTTTTAAAAATGTCCTCTAGTCCCCAGAATGACAGACCATTCATGTATTTAAAACTTAGTGAATAGACATTCCATGCAATTACAAGTACTAAACCTGAAGTATCCAACACAACATCTGAACACTAATTAAATCCTCTACTTTGAGTCAAGAAAGTTGGAGTTATACCTCTTGGAGTCACTGGGCAGGACAAGCATGAGAGCTAATCTTTCGCCAATAAAGTGATCCATCATTATTGGCCAGATTGATTTACTACTTTGTCAATTTGTATTTATCTGATATTGTAGATTAGAAGTATTATATGCAGATTTTTGAAGAGTTCAGGATAAGGCAGGTCTCTTAAAAACAATATAATCTAATAAACATGTCTCCATATAATAAATGACTTGCTTCACCATTGACTTTGACTACATAGCACTGTCATTAAATATTTTTGCATGTTTTGAAAGGCATGTTGCTTGATGAACAATCAGATTATCCTCTTAAATTTTTTATTAGTGGCACTGGTTACACTGATTTGTCTTCAGTTGCACACCGCTTTATGTCACAGGCATCTCAAGCATTTCTTACAGTAGGTGATCTAAAAATCTTCCCAGCTCTGGCCTGCCTCAGTGTGACTTTAACTGAAATAGTTTTCTGTTAGGTTGACCCAGTGGGATGAGTAATAAAAATTGTTTCGTTGTTATTCTGTTTTAAAGTTTGAATGACGTCAATGTTGTGGGTTCCTACAACTATAAATAGATCAGATCTCTTAAGCAATTATGAGCCCACACTTGGACCTCAGCACATACACCACTGGAACTTGTCCTCTTTAATAATATAAGACCTTACATAAGACATTTATATCTCCAAGCCTGTGTCTAAGCCACATAAAGAAGTTAATAATTTAGAAATGTTATGTAACTGTTTTGCATATTTTTAAATCCTTCAGTGGCTCACAAAAACATGGTGTAGAAGAGGCTCCTCAGTGTAGAGGAAGGTTAGTTCATCCCCTAGGGTCTTTGTGATATGTGGGCAAACACAAGCTCCAAAAATGTTATTTCAATTAATTAAAAAAGTACAAGCAACTTTAGTTGTAATTTCTAATATAATTAGAAATGCAAGAAATGGGAAGTCTTTTATTAGAGTGATAAAGCCTTCATTATAATAGCTATCTATTGAAAGACTTACTCTCAAAGTATGTAAAAGTAAGTTCTAAATCTTACCTAATACTGTAACACATCAGTGTACAGTCACTCAAAAGAACTTCATTGTAGTTATTTCAAAATTATGTTGTTTGGACTTTTTCTGTATTTTATTCAATGAGCTCTCAAATGAAAGGGAAATGTATATTCTGGAATATATGCAAAAATATAAAATGTCAGAAAGATCTAGTTTGTAAAAGAATCCATCTGCCTTCAAGTCAGAATCACTCTTCAAGAAACTTAACCTGAACCAATCTGATGCCGAAACTCTTAAACCTCTCAACCTCCCAATATCTTACAGAATAGTGTGTTAACACCCCCACTTTTTGTGTGCTGCATGTCAGCTCTTAGATGACTACACAACAGGGTTAGTACAATATACAATTTGTTTTTTGCTTATTTTTTCATTGTATCTGGTGTACTAAATATAATTGGGCTCGAGGTCCGTTTCTTATACTGCCCATTTATAGTTTCAGAACTGAGGTATTTTCAATCATGAAAAAAAAGTGGTTTTGCCACTTTGTTTCTTTGTTGTTTTGGTACTTAAATTGGTCTTGAATTCACTTCCAGGTAGCTTTAAAAAAGGTCTTTAAAAGTCTCACATTTGGCTTTCTGAAACTTTTCAGATACCCTGTATTATCACAGGAAATAATATTTTCTATTCTCTATTGCTCTTTTTATTGCTATTTTAAACTATTGTTATAGTATAATTATTCTGTTGTTGCAATGTTGAGGAGCCAAAACCCAAGAATATTACTCCCTTGTACTTGTATAAAGGACATAACAAAATAAACAACTTGAAGTTGAATATTGCAATACAGTTCATTCCAAATTTCAAAGATGCATCTTTTGTACTTGTGTTGTAAAATGTGTTCTCACCTAGAAAACCTGGGTATAACATAACATCTACTGTACACAATGCCACAAGGATGAGCATAGAACTTTTGGTATTGATGAACACCTAAAGATTAGTATCTGTGACGTCATTGACGCCCTTGACCTTCTCCATGTGCAATAAATTGCACATAGGGTACACTGACATGATGCATATTTCTGAAGCCCTACAGTGCTGTTTCTCCATCTGCTCCAATCTATGCACAGTCTGTATTCCTACGCCCTGAAAAAATATACGTTTGTGCAGGATTGGCACAAAAAAAACAAATCGACATTGAGAATATAGCATATACAGAGTATATAACAAGGCAATTAAGTAAAAAGGGAACATTTGAAGCGACTGTGATAGTATGCAGTGCGATATTGTGCATTGTATTGCATTCTATCACAGCCGCATGTTTAAATTGTCCCTAATAATTCTTTATATACAAGTATATCTATGTGACCTCAGATTAGACATTAGAAAAGTCTAATTTCTATAGGAAACTGCAATGAATGTTCATCAGTACAAACTGTAATGTCCTTAGGCAACAAACAAATGAACAAAATACACATTGACATAGCATACCGGTACATAACTCTTCCTGGCACTCTTTTACAAATCTAGTTGTTGGTGTAAATGGGATTGAACCTGAATCCCAAACAGCAAAAATGTTCTAAAACCACTGAGATGGTAAAGTTATAAACTCTCACCAAAATTATATTAAGAGGTAAGTTTATACTGCATTTATGGGAAAGGGAAGAACCTGGAGATGCTGCATACTGACACAGGGCTAGTAAGGGAGGAGTAAGAGAAAGGAATTGTGCAGGTGACAAGGGGAGTACAAGAAAGCCTCTACTATGGATTTTTCAACAAATTAACGAATTTGCTGTTGTGAATAACAACAGCAAGACAAAAGGAAAGCCCTGTCAGCGTGGGTGAGATGCTCCCTTGCCCCTCTCTCTATCGTCAGTGGGTGTCGAAATAGAGAACCTGCCAGAGTGTGTTCTTCTCTGAAATGCCCCCAGTTAAGTTACTTTCTGAAGTGTACATTACAGGAAATATTTTTGAATTTTGTTAAATAAACGAGCGGAGGAGTGGCTAAAATATAATTTTCTGAGACATGTAACTGTAGAGCATATACAATGGCTAAGCCATGTCAGAGCTAAAATACAATATGCCCATGACTCACTAGACCAGAGGTTCTTTTTTTTTTGCTTCATCATTTATCCTTTTATTTTACAGACTGGACATTAAACACATACATACATACCCAATACATACATGCAGAACAACATATGTGCACAGAAGCAAACAAAGGAATATAAAGAAAAAAGGGGGGGCATCAATAAATGTAGCTGTTTCTTGTTGTTGTTTTTAACAAAATATCCTTGAAAGTCTTCTTATTGTAGCTCCTCATATCATACACCATTACATACAATCTCGTAAGGAGTTCTAATATGACCTTATTGTATCCCACAATCCCTCTAGGCCCAGATCAAGGTGCCTTAAAGAATAGCTTCAGTATTTTTCAACCTGGACCCTATTTTCCATTGGCCATGTGTGTTTGTGACTGATAGGAACAAGAATTTTTGAAATTGGTTCCGTTTTGAGGTAGTGGTTAGTAGTTAACAGTGGAGCTAACCGGCTCCAGGTAACCTTTTGGGGCAAGTTTCCGACGTCAATCTACGTCTCTAAAAGCTTTTTTTTTGCCACTTACAGGCTTCAGTTGTTGTGTCTCAAATGATCCCTACAGAGAAATAAAACGTTTTCCTTTACTTTTCACTTGATCCAGTCTTGTTATCGTGTTAGCATCCAGAACTACTCAGCTTCAGCGGTGTCAACATTCAACAAAGGTGTAGTAGCAACAAGCGGTCTCACTCCTGTCTCACGCTTTCAGAGCGAGACTTCTCGAGCTCAACAAGAAATCTTGTTTTGAAATTTCATGAGGAGTGAGACCTCTTGTTGCTACTACACCTTTGTTGAATCTTGACACCGCTGAAGCTGGGTAGTTCTGGATTCTCTACTTTTTTGCAATCTAATTTCATGTCAAACCATTTCTTTTTTACCTCAGCAATGGTTTGTGTTTCTGCTAAAACAGCATTGACAGCATTAATAATTTATTGCCATGCTTTACTTTTATCAGTTCTTGTGACTCCTCTGCTTATGCTTCTGAAAATGCTCTTTTTCTTTCTTTTTTTTTGCGCATCAATGCACAAACATTTGGCATTCATCATGGATATACCTGTTCTACAAACAAATCAAGGTTTCCCACGTTTCATGAATCCCACATTGGTATTTTAGTAAGCACATAAATAAGAGAATTTACAAATGATTCACGAAAAGTTTCTTGAATGAGGCCCAGTGAGTGCAAAAAGAAGACTTCATTGCTTATTAGGAAGGGTGGGTATAGTCTAGTAGAGCTACATGGTTTTGCAGTGGCTGCTGTTAAGTACGAAATGCATTCAAAGTTGTTTTTCATTTAGAAATGATAATCAGATATTATTTGTTATTGTTATCAGTAATACCTTTTTTGTAGGGACCCATTTTCACATCAGTGGACCACAAATGAGGTCCCAACTTGAAGGTTGGAAAAGGCGTTTTGCCCCCTTTGGCTGATGTGTAGATGCTCACTCATGTTGCCCCCTTCTACCATCATCTTTGTTCACACTGTCTTAAAAGGTCACATGAAAAATGCATGAATGTGACTGGAGGATCTCACCACCTGGGCATGAAGAAGTGGCTGAACATACTCGGTATGGATCTGTCAGAGACTAGTAAGGATTTCAATGGGCTAGGCAAAGAAGTTCCTAAGCGTCCTTACTTTTCAAAATGTCGACTGGAAAACTAGAAGGTCGATGTAATTTAGAAATAATTTTGTCTCCAAGTGTTATGCAGTAGCCCCTTTGGCCCAGATGGTGACTACTAGGGGTGTCACGATTCTCCACATCCATGATTCGATTTGACTTTTGATTTTAAGGTCACGATTCAATTTGATTTTTGATTTAAACTTTTTTTTTCAGCACTGACGGCTATGCCATTGTTAGACTATCGAGGCTTGATTAAAGATCAATAGATCACTGGTTTTATGCCCTGACAACTGTCATTTACATTTTAAAATGCTTTAAGAAGATGGTATCATCAAGTGTGATATAACTGGGGGGGAATGTACCACACTAAGGCCATATGTTCAAATTGCATCAGCAGAAACCCTGCTCTGCCCCAAGCCAGCTCCAAATTGTAATGTCACAGGTTAGTCCCCCCACCCCAACAAATGCGACCACCCGGAACTGATTTATCAATAGGCACAGTTTGTTCGTATTACAACTTAAAATGCATCTGCTATGTCTTTTATCGTGATGGTCAGTTTACAATACAATATGTTATACTCCTATACTCAGTGTCCAGTACAGCATGATTCCCCAAGCTCGGCACTTCATTATAACATCAGCAGCAGCGTGCACGGCTACTGTAGACCCTGTGCCTCTACCAATACAGTACAGCTCTGCGCGCAACCACAATTGTAGCTGCAGAGCCACAGTTGTTTACATAACTCACGGTCCAGTTCTGTTGTTTCTTCATCATCTCCGACTCCGACAGTGGCCATGGCATCTCGAAAAATAATGCACCCAGTGAGCTCGTTAACTAGCAGCTACGCTGTCATTGAAATGTTTTGCTGGAAATGTTTTTTCTTTGGACACGTGCAAGTAGCCAGGGGTGGAGAGAAAAAAAGATACTGGAAAAATCGTGAACGTGCTTGTGATTTCGATGGTCGAAATCAAACGCTCATTTCAATCAATTTTCGATTTAGAATCGAAAGCGTGATACCCCTACTGACTACAGTACACTTCAAATCTTATGGAGATTGAAATAATCAAAGATTGGAAAATTATATTGTGATGGCTCACAATGTGGGATGTCTATTGAAGTTTATTGTTTATTAAGATGAATGCACACATCTGTGTGGGTGGCACAGTGTGTTTATTGACATGTGTGATGTGTCACTAAGAAATATGTCTACAAAGTGAAACAATAACCATCACAGGATAGTGACAGGTTTGTTTTTTTGGGTTATTATTTTTAGAAAGTCATGTTCTTTATCGTTGGTCTCCAAACAATGACTATCAATCAGTGAAAGTCACTTTGATATGAGGTAAATTACTTTTCATGCTGACTAAAATATACATAGAGAATATACATTTTATGTTAGTTGCTAGTGACAACAGTCCCTTGGACAATATAGAACTGTGGGAACAACAATCTAAGACTGAGAAAAAAGCTTATTCCTGGGTCACTGGTACCCAGTAGCTGGCTCAATGTTCATGTCAAGCTGGGGTCTCCCTCAAGCTGAGAGAGTCCTGGATGGTCATTTATGGTGAATTGCTGTAATAGGCTTTCCCCTAGCACAGTGGTTCTCAAATGGGGGTATGCGTACCCCTAGGGGTACGTTGCAGTACTGCAGGGGGTACATGAGAAATGATCGAAAAAAGATTTTTTTTAAATATCAGTCATGAATAATTCCTAAAATAATTCTACTGTAATAAATTCAACTAAAATGTGTTTGATAAACCACATTTTCTATTCAATTCCTATTTTCAACACAATTGTTTCCCATAGCAACACGTTTAGTAAAAGCATGCAAGCATTTCGATTTTTGAAAGCCAGAATGACAAAAATCCTCAATGAAGCACAAGAACATGTTTCTCATTAAATTTTAAGTACCACCCTTCTATTTAATCTTTATGTTTATACGGCCCAATAACATGCACATACAGTCATTTTTTACTTCCAAAAATGTTTTGCGCTGGTCACGGGGTACTTGGCTGAAAAAATATTTTCAAGGCGGTACATTAGTCAAAAACATTTGAGAACCATTGCCCCAGCAGATATGTTAATAAGACTAATCTTATAGTTGGGATTTGACAAGTAACATGTGATGATACATAAGATAACATAGTTATAGTTATTAGTTAACTCTAATGTTAAGGTTAGCATTAGCTAATTTAAAATTAGGTTAATCTTAAACTACTGATAACATTGCTTTTGTCAAAGACAGCCTTGCTGTCAACTGTATGTTGCTAATGTATGAGCTCAATGGACAGACCCTAAAAGAGGCAATACTACTATTGAAACCTGACATAAACAAATTTGATATCTTCAATGTTTTGTGGAAGATAAAACCAGAATCCCGTGCAGCTGCTTGAGTTTTATGAGGACTACATACTAATTAACAGGGTGGGAGTGGCAACATGACTGCATTCAATTCAAATCGTATAAAACACCAGATACATTCCCTGCTAAACTGAAAAATCAAACATAAAGGCATTGTCTACCCATTCACCAGTATGCTAACTATGCCAAGAGTTTTAATGATTGGTTATAACTTGCAGTGATGAATTTATTTAATTTCTCTTCTTTAATTTGATCAAAGACATTCTTTCTTCCCCTCTCCTGAATGGAATGTTGGCAAACAAATCATAACCTTTGTTGATGTAATTTAAGTGTAATTTTGAAGATGTTGGATTTCAGTGGCCAGAAGTATCATTTATTGCAGTTCGATCTAAATAAGACCAGTATTTTTAGAGGCATTGTGTACAATGCCTGTGTAGAACTGTGCCATTCTAATAGTTCACAGTTCTACTGAAGTAACATGATTTTAAAACAGGTTACTTAACCATGTTAAGTGTTATGCCTTTCATTGATTTACAATTTTGAATGAAAAATATTGTTTAAAACCCACAATAAGTAAAACATGAAGTCTGATGAACATATGACCCAACATATATTGAACGAATGTGATGCAGTTTAGGTCTGACCTATTCTCCCTCCCCCACCCCCCAATCCTTTCACCAGTGGTCGGGTGCAACCATTGCTTGGCCGATTCAGTGAGATTGAAACCCTGCTGCCTAAGATGAAGATTAATCCAGGTAGTATTGATGCTGTCCTCTTGGATGCAGGCTGCTCCTCCATGCAGATGGATCAGCCAGATAGAGGCTTCTCCCTCAGCAAGGATGGGCCCTTGGATATGAGGATGGATGGAGACAGGTAAGAGCTCTGCAACATAGGTCTGGTAGTATGATGTGTAGGGTTGGGTGTCAGGAACAGGTGCTGATTAGGTACCAGTTCTTGAGTGGTTCTAGCAGGAATGTAGTGGAAATATGGATACAGGAACAAAGTGATGAAGTTTATGTAAAAAAATATTCTGTGTGCAAGGGAGCAGCAACAACATTTGAAGCAGTGCAGTGTTTTTTACTACTTGAGCAAAGTTTCTACTGGATGTGATTCTTCAAAATACCGGCTCTTACAGAGGTGCTCCCAAACGGCTGAAAATAGCACTAACTATATCATCAAATGCTTCTGGAGAACAAGCTGTATGTGAAGGCAGAGAAATGCGAGTTTCACGTCCCCATTGTGTCCTTTATGGGCTACGTCGTCTCCGAGGGGCAGATTCAAATGGACCCCGCCAAGGTTGAGGCGGTCCTAGCCTGGCCTCAACCCGCCAACCGCACAGAGCTGCAGCGCTTCCTGGGATTTGCTAATTTCTATCATTGGTTTATCCGGAACTACGGCATCCAGGCAGTGCCCCTCACAGCACTCACCTCCCCCAAGTCACCCTTCACCTGGACTACTGCGGTGGAAGAGGTGTTTTGGCTCTCAAGCACCACTTCTCGTCTGCTCCCATCTTGGTCCACCCGGACCCGAGCCTGCAATTCGTGGTGGAGGTCGACGCCTCTGGGGGCAGTCCTCTCCCAGCGTTCCCCTCACGGCCAGAAGCTCCACACCTGTGCTTTTTACTCCCATCGTCTCACCCCTACACAAAGGAACTATGACATCAGCAACAGAGAGTTGTTGGCTGTTAAGCTGGCTTTGGAGGAGGGGAGACACTGGTTGGAGGGAGCTGAGTAGCCGTTCATCGTTTGGACAGACCACAAGAACCTCGCCTACATCCAGACCGCCAAGTGCTTAAATTCTCAGCAGGCTCGCTGGGCTCTATTCTTCACCTGTTTCAACTTCACGCTGGCTTATGGTCCAAGATCCAAGAACGTCAAGCCTGACACCCTCTCTCGATGGTTTGCATCAGAAGTGGACCACTCCAGCCCTGAGACCATCCTGTCCACTTCCTGTATAGCCTGGACAATTGAGTCAATCGTTCGGGAGGCTCAGCGCCTCCAACCAGACCCAGGTAACAGCCCTGTCAATGGCCTGTTTGTCCCTGACTCTGTCTGCTCACAGGTCCTCCAGGAATATTGGAAAGAGTTTCCTTTGCGAGCAGGCGACCGTCAAGGGCACAGGCCTCCAGCGGAACGGCTACTGTAATGTGTGATGTTGGGCTCACCAGTATCCTGTCACTTACTGGCAAGCCCTGTCTTTTACTGGGCAGGTAGCCAGGAAATGGCTGAGCTGTCCACAGTAGAGGAAGGAGTTACAGGAGATCCTCCTACGTCGCTCAGCGGGGGACAACCCTGCTCTCCCCAGCTGCATGGCCTCGGCCAACGGTATGTCTATGCGGATGGAAAGGTCGATCAGAGTGTCCAGATCAGCGGGGAGCTCCCGGGAAACAAGCTTGTCCTTGATGCAGTCCCCGAGGCCGGCCGGAAGGCGCCCTGGAGCGCGTCCTTGTTCCAGCTGCACTCCGCTGCCCAAGCATGCAAACAACTTGCATTTCGGCGAATGCCGATTATTTCACGTCAGTTTGGGTGACTTGTGTGAACCGTCCAGATCCGTAGAGTTTTTGTTTGTTTGTTGTTGTTGTTGGGTTTTTTTATTGCCGTCACTGCTTCAGAATTTTCTGAAATGTCATGCAACCCATATTCATATGGGTTGCTGAAGTGTTACTAACAGCTCATATTTTCTACCATTAAAGCCTTACTATACAAATGACTGAATGACACTGTAGGAAATGACAATGTAAGAATTTTAAACTGATCAATGTATACAATTCTAATATTTAACAAGCTTAAATCCATGTATATGTGTTGCACTTCACAAATTCTTGAATGTTTTGTAAAAATTGCTGACAGAATTCATCATAGTAATTTACAGTGCCAGCATAATATAACAACCAGCTAAGGCAGAAACTTCATTAAAAACTATCGACAAGCTGTATTTTTCACCCCCCCCCCCAGACAATCATTCCACTCACAGTTGTCAGCCATATTGGTTTTTGGTTGTATCTCAGAGTTGTCAGGATTCGCCACTGTCAGCAAGGACATGACGTCAAGCTGCTTAATCTGGCTTTTCTTTGTGCATAGGTACCCCGACATGCCCTGCGCCGCTGATGCTGTAAATGCCTTAGATCAACAGGCTCTTGTGTCCATCCTCAAGACATATGGGGAGGAAAAACATGCCAGGAAAATAGCTACAGCCATTGTGGAGGCACGCAGAGTCTACCCCATCACCCGGACACAGCAGCTGGCCAGCGTGGTGGCAGGTAGCTAGCTACTATTCTCATTAATTCCCTGCAGCATTCTGGAGGCTGAAAGAAAGAAAACACAGTGGAGTTATTAAGGCTGTCTCCCGGTGGGACCTATTTGTCTCAGAAAATTACGATGGACTGTAATCTCACCCATCATCCTCTCTTGTCTATGTTTTGGGTGCCTCTCTGACACCTTCTTATGAGATTACAATAATAGTAGGATGAAATGAGACACAGCTGGAGGTGATTAGAATGGGGCGTGGCCCAGGCTTTGGTAACAAACGGAGTGTCTCACACACACAATTACACATCAGTTCCCTCCTTATCATTCTCTTCCTCTGCCTTGGTTCTTTTGACCCCCCCTACATTGCTTTATGCCCCTCTCCGCACCTCTCTTCTCCCCATTTTCTGCCACTCACACACACACACACACACACACACAAATCTCATCACAAGTACAAACACTCATATATGCGCACACACATATTCAGTTATGCATAAGGTTGGGATTACATTGTTTGTCTTCATTGATTATTTTCTAGCTGTATGTCTTCAGATTTGAGTTGTTGAGAGAGTGAAATGTTTCAATAGTAATTTCACATAGCAGTATGTGCGTCATACAGAGAGAGCAGTTTTGAGTGAGTGCAATCCAAGAGGTCTTGACTTGTTTAAGTTCGAGGGATCTATACTTGGCCGCTTGTGACACAGTAGCCTAAAGAAAAATACTACAGTTCGAGGAGGAATGATTGGGATTTGTGTGGGGGGAATCACTTTGGGGTCCAATGTCTAGGCATCATAATAAAACCTCTTGTGGGCATATTCTTGTTCTCTCTTTCTTTTGCCCCCCACCCCCACCCCTCATCTAATTCTCGCTCTGTCTCGCCTACTGCAGATGCTTATAGCTCAGGTTGTAGATCCCTAAAGTGCTATACAGGCTCAGCACTCCAGACTTTTGTCCATGCTGTGTCTCTTAGCTTTATTTTTAGTCAGAATTTTGACACTGGCACAGGCTGTTTGCTAGAGTTCTATCTAGGTTACCACTAGGTCTGATTTTAGTTAAATTACATTGTTTGCACTGTTGAATCAAATAGTTTATCCCGTCACACAGTGCATAGTATTGTGTTCTTTTCAATTTGCTCAAAAAACTTGAGTAAAAGTTTTTTCTATATCAAAAATAAAAACATTGCTGCAAATTCTGGCATAATTTTGTTTCCTTATTCAATGAGCAAACTCTATATTCTATGCAGGAACATAGAATGTCTGATTAAGGGAGATACACATTTGCTACATTTTATGCTAGAAATTGACAAATGAAGTGTCAAGATGACTGACATCTTGAACATCTAGTCAAACTCCAAATATGATACTATTCCTGTGTTGAAATGTAGTGATTATATATGTATATTATTATTCTCAGGTATCTGAAATGTTTTGACATGTTTCAATTGAGCTATACTAGCAGTTACAGGAATAGTTCACCCCAAAATTAAAATTCAGTCACTATCTACTCACCCCCATGTCAGTTGAAACTCCACTGAAGTTTGTAGGACCACCAGACATGCAGCAGTTACATCTCAGCCTTCTCCCAAGTGATTGGAGTTAACAGGGCCATGTTTTTACGACTCCATTAAAAAGCACATCAAATTTCTCAGTTCAGCACAGCGCATGCAGCATAATCCAAGTGTTGTGTTGTAGCCAAACAATTGCACCGTGGGTCCAAAAGTCCCATTTTTACCTCATTATCTCCTTCATTTTCATCACTGACAATTCTAGAACGTGCCAACAGTTGTGCGCCTGATTGCATGTGCACCAATCACTAACAAGCAGAGTCTTCTGCCAGTACACTGGGGTGAGCACGCGACCAAAGCATTGTCACTGAGGAAAATGTACCAGCCCTGTACCAAAATGAAATAAGTTTTGTCTTGTCGTGGGACCCAGGCTCATTAAAACATATTGATGTTTTGTCATGAGGGGACCCAAAACAAATAGCAAATAAGGAATGTGACTCCGCTTTTTCTTCACTGACAACAACAACTAGCACCACTGCTATAATTGCTCTCTCTATCTACACAGAAAACCCACAGCTGATGCTGCATTTACGTTTACAGTATATTGGAGTTACTGTAATTAAGTATTTGAATATGTGAATATTACCTCCCGGTAGTTCCGAATAGGAAATATGGGAACTTTTTTGAAGGCTTTATTTGTACCATCAAGGTGGGAGATATCAAAGGACGTGTGTCAAACATGGCTGCTGCGAATCTAAGTCTACAGTAATAGTATATGGTAATAAAAATAATTACTCACACTAGTATGCGTATGCACAGTCGGCTCCTTTTATAATTAGCTAGAATTACCTCCTGCAGTTAGATTGGTTGGTGACGCAACTTAACAAGTTGCTGCTATTGAGCTGCTGTAGATGAACTACAGTAGAAGTAGACAAGGCAGATTGAGGGAAAGTGGGTACAATAAATAGGCAAACAACAAAACTGCATCACAAGGTTAACTCCTGGAATGCATTGAACACCACAAATTAATTATACCACATACCCCCACTGTCCGACTGAGGCCACGCAGCCGGCTGGCCCACATAAAACAAGCAGATCTTGCCGCCCACCAGCGTGATTCTCTCCTGTGTCCAGCCCACACATCCAGGACTCCCTTTTGCCTTCAGAAGAGCCTCAATTTGCAGAATGGATTCAACAATGTGCCCTGCTGCACACCACTGTTGTGAAGAGCTGTTCTGTTAGCTTGCATGCGTCTGCCCATCCTCCCTCATTATCTCCCTCATTAACAGGGTGTTTTTGGTCACAGAACTGATGCTCACTGGATGTTTTTTTGTTAATCGCATCATTCTCTGTAAACTCTAGAGACTGTAGTGCGTGAAAATCCCAAGAGGGTTCAGCTGTTAATGAGATGCTGGAACCACCACGTCTGGAACCAACAATCATACCACAGTCAAAGTCGCTTAGATCGTGCATTATATTGTTTGATCGGACAATAACAATGTGTTTTGTTGATCAAAGGCTGGTAGCAGTTTCACCATATAGGACCATTGTAGCACAAGTTGATCCAAGAGCTTAGTGTATTCCTTCAAGTTCAATTAATCATCACAGCTTTTTTGAATTTTCTCACATTTTCTCCTTGATTTGTGCACCCTTTCTAAAATGTCTCAGTCTTACCAGTTAGTTATCAATTTATTTATTTTTTTGTAATAATTCACACTTTACATTTGTTTGGCTCTCTTGCAATGTTTGAGGATCACCCAAAGGATATGTATGCATAATGTCTTCATGAAGTAGTTTGGATGCGTTTATGATATTCAGCTGCATTTAGCAGACATTTTGAATGTTTTTGAATGTAATATACAATGTGTTATACAAATATCTAATTATTAATATGTTTGTATAACACTAATTATTAGTGGTAGTAGTAGTAGTGATAACATTATTAGTAACAATAAGGCAATATTTTTGTTTGTGCAATCATTCAGCAATAATTGTAAAAGCAGGTATCATAAAACATGTCTATCTTTACTTTACTTTACTCAAATGACATTTGGCAGACGCTTTTGTCCAAAGCGACATACAATTACGTTATAGACAGTAGTCCATAACAAAAACATGTAAACAGCAAGGCAATTAAAAACAGAAGTGCAGACAAGATGGTGATCAGTGCAGGGGGTTTACATAAAGTCTAAATAGGTGTGTTTTTAACCGTTTCTTAAAGTTGAGTAGTGATTCAGCTGTTTTAATCGCAGGGGGGACCCATTCCACCATTTGGGGGCGAGATATGAAAAAAGTCTTGTTGGGGAGCTGTTAAAATCATGTAGGGGGAGAGGGGCGAGGTGTCCTGAGCTGGTGGAGGGTCGAAGCGGGTGGTGAGGGATCTGAAATTTGACTAGGGGTTGTAGGTGAACTGCTGTGTAGGCCAGAACCATTTTTTTTATATTTGATCCTT
>CABFOS010098595.1:3303-13838 GCA_900660315.1 Diretmoides pauciradiatus | reverse complement strand
AGGTAGTGTAGCGGTAAAGTACGCTGCCTACCAACCCTGAGGTCACAGGTTCGATCCTTGGGGTTGCTACCGGCTTGGCTGGGTGTCCCTACAGGCGCAATTGGCAGCGCCTGCGGGTGGGAAGCCGGATACGGGGATTTGTCCTGGTCGCTGCACTAGCACCTCCTACTGGTCGGTCGGGGCGCCTGTCGGTGGGGAGCGGAGCTGGGGAGGATAACGTGTTCCTCCGCACGCGCTATGCCTTCCCGGTGAACCTCCTCGCCGGCTGGTGTACAAGAAGCGGTTGGTGACTTCACATGTGTCGGAGGAGGCATGTGCTAGTCTACACCCTCCCCAGGCCGCTTAGGGGGTAATTGGACATGAACAATTGGGAGAAAATGGGGTAAAAAAAATAAAAATAATTAAATTAAAAAAAGCACAGGCACTTGTGCATTATGGGTATATTATTGGAAAGCGTCATTGATCAGCTTCTTTTATGACAGATTTCTCTCTGATTATTGAACATCGGTGCATGGTGGCTCTAGAATGAAGCCCTTATTCTTTGATTCTCAGGCACTGACAAAACCTGAATTAAAATGTTCTTAAACTGTTCTGCTATCAAACTCCATTGTAGCTGTGTTGGAAATGTTTCAATGTGACATCACGTTGGTTTACATTTTGCCAGTTATCTGCAGGATTAAGAAAAATAAACCAACAAACTACAAAACGAGCCCAGAAGTCAAAGTACATCACCTCTTTATTGAAATGAGGTAAATTGTTTTGGGTGCAGGCTTTTCCCTATAATGGTTTGAAATATCAAATTGCGTCACAGTTGTTACTGCTATTGTTTTTCCCACAGGGTTTCTCTTTTAATAAGTTAAGACTAGGAAGCTTAACAGCGTTCACTCTGATCTAACCTGTAACATAGGTGCCCTTAACTTTGTTTTTCCCTACTTGTCAAGATTATTATTTTGGAACAATGTCTCTTACATTTCACATTATACAGCATGCAGGTTTGTTTCATAAATCATATGTTAGGATCCAAAATGCATTGTATAGCCTTCCTGGATCTGGGGTTGTCCCAGCACAACAGAGCACAAAAAGAAAGAAGAGAAGAGTGCTAAAAAGATACACATAAAATATAATATCTACATAGTGACTGGAAGGGGCTCTTTGGTTTATGGCGTCTGCAATCACATTTGTTAAGCAAGTCGACTGAGGCAGTATTCAATTTTAAATAAAACTACTCCCTTCATCTGGCTTTGTTCTGGTTTGACATTTAATAACTTCAAATGACTCCGGGGTCTGGGTCCCAGGGTAAGCAACTCAATTTACCCGGTTTGGGTCCTGTCCTGAAAAGTTAAACCCAGTGGTATACAGCTGGGAGGCTTACTTACTACTTACTTACTTACTTTATATGTTAAAGGGATAACATGGTGGTTTGTCACAGTTTCTAGGTTTTTACATTCCCGTTCTTTAGTTTTGGAGAAGTAGGCGTGTTCAATTTATGGCCCTATTTTTAACTGGTTGAGAATGTTGTCCTCGTTGTTCGTTATTCAAGGGTAACCACTCCCCTGTCCACACTGATTGATGGATAAGGTGGTGGTGGTGGTGGTAGCTGTGTGAGTGACTGAGTCCGAACAGGAGACAGGAGGTCTGGTGTTGGACTGTGGAGCGGAGAGCAGAGACCAGCAGCGGCTGAGCTAACCGAGCAACGGGTTTAGCTGTTAGCTCTGTTAACCAAACACACCACAGGTCTCTTAACATCTAACAGCTAACTAGCTCTCCTCCTGCCGCTGAGACCAGCAGCGGCAACCATCCATGTTCCCTTAAGCCGGAGATATACTTGCTTTTAACTACGCGTTCGCGTGCGCATGATGCGTATCCTGCGTCTGTTTGGATCGTTGGTTGTGCACGTCCTCAGAAATTAACACTACGCATTCGCAAGATGCAATATGCACATGGTCGGAAGTTCTATATGGCCTGAGTTCTCTGGTGTGGCCTCTAGTGGTATCTCCAGTAAACATGCAAGGCACATACAGTACGTGAGCAATTCCATCCACAACGCAGCCGGTTGTCTACGCGGACACGTGATTAAAAAGCAAGTATATCTCCGGCCTTAGGATGCAGCCATGGGAGACCTGGAAGAACCTGCTGAGTGAAATGGTTGCGTACGTCAAAGATCAGGCCAAGTAACTTTATTTAATGGTATTGTAAATAAAGCGGTCTGCTGGCTCATTGACTCTCCTCCCTGCCGGTGCCGGTTAGTTTAAAAGTTTGTACACGAGTATCGGCCCGCTATTAGCCTAGCCCGCTGGCCAAAAGTCACATACAAACTTTTAAACTAACCGTTATCGATACAAAATTAAGACAGATTCAGCAATTGTATGGCTTATTTCTCAATTGTTTTCAGGTACACATTTTGGTGAACTATTAACAGAAAGTTGCCAAACAAGATGACATGTTGGTGTGTTTTAAAATCCATGAGCAGATGCCAAGGACAGCCCAACGAGTGAAAGCATTCGTCCAATCAGGTGCAGCCAGGAAGTGTTCTCACGGCCAATCATACTGACAACATTTGCCTCACTTGACATGCCCACAAAACAAGGTCAACTTGTAGAATGGTAAATTTGGGCATTTAAAGTTTTATAGTACTTAAAAATGACTGAATAACAACATTGATGGGCGCATTCACTTTGATATTATATCAAGATAACTCGCATGTGTCACATTCAACCACCAAGTGAAGTGAAGACAGTGAAAGATAGTGGAGATAATGAAACCTCAAAATAGTCATATATTTTCCTCTGTTGCTAACTGTTAGTACTGTAAATGAAGTACAAGTGAACCAACCTGCCCTATACTGTTTTCATATATACCGACAAATATCGACTGTATCATTGTCACATTTATTGATTTTTTATTTGTTATTCATTCCTCAATGGAGGACAAAGTAGTGTGAACTTATTGGCAGAAATCCTCATGTGCTTTTCATTAAAGGTGCATTAGGCAACTTCAAGGCAGCTCCAAATGGCAACAAGAGGTAAATGTTTGAAAAATGTGAACTTCTGATAGACAGAAATTATATAACATGATATGACATGTAGCCTATAAGTGTACAAACACCAGAATTTAATTTGGGCAAATAGGGCAGAGATGTAAGGCTCTTCTTTGTTTGCAACCCCACTTTGTGATTTAGGCTGATAGGATGCATTGTGTATTTTTACAAGCTTTAATAGTGCTGCTTTAAGTATAATTTTAATTGGTAAACACATAGCATAAAAGACTGTTATGCTATGAAAAATAAGAATGATATGATACAGGTTGTGTGGCTAATCTATCGGGTAGTGACAGGAAGGTTGTTCATTCAAATCCCAGACTGACTGAGAACATCTGGGCACAGAAAAGTGAAGTCAATGTGCCCTTGGACAAGACACTTGACTCGCAAACTGCCACAGTGGAGCTGTTCAGCGACCAACAATAGAAAACTGTTGTTGCACAGTGTGAAGCGGGGCGTTGTATGTGCTCAATCAACCTTCTCAGGATGAAGTTTAAAAAAAGATGTTTAGTCCTTACTGGCCAGCTTACTGTTCCACAACGTAGATGGCCGCCAATTATAGTGACATACATACAATGAGCGTACAGGATGACTCATTTCTGAACATACTGGAAATTACATTTTCAGAAAAATTCACCTCCCTCATATTGCATTGCAAGTGAATTGAATCACAAAAGGGAGTCAGAAGGGACTAGATTGCCCTTGAGCCTTTCAAATGAATCTGATTAGTTGGATTCACTGACACGTTGACACACACAAGGCTGCGGCTTTTAGAATGATCCCTGCTAATGTACCCACCATCTTGTGCATATTGTTCGCTTGGCTTTTCACATGTTGTCAGTCACCGAGACATCTTTTTAGAAAGCAGTTGGTTTGTCAAAGAGGAAAATGAAATGATTTGAATAGAACAACCATTTTCTGTGACTGTCATCCTCCCTCTCCCTCCTCCTTATCTCCTGCCTCTAGCTTTCCGCCTCCTCCTTCATCCTTCCTCCTCTTCCTCATCCACCACCTCATCCTCTCCCCTCTCCTCTTCTTCCTCCTCCCACCACTTCTTCATCCATTTTCACATTCTTCTTCTCCTTCTCAATCTCCTCCAATCCCCCACATCACCACCTCCTCTTTGAGCTAAAAGGGATGGCTACTTGCTTTCAAACACAGAATGGTGAACAATGACAGCAACAGGGATTTTTATTTCCTCTTTTAAGGCTACATCATTTGATTAATTAGTAGAAGAAGCCTTTAGTCAGCATGGCAATAATACTGCCAGGGATTAACACTGTGAGAGGGGTTACCCATAGTTAAAAATGTAAATGTTCTGACATTTGTAGTTTCTAACAGAAAATGGCATTCCACTAAATTGTCCTTTGGCATGACACTGAACTCCTGCAAGGACTTTGTCACTGCGTAGGTTCCTTCATACTGAATTAGACTTTTTCAGCTGGATATTCTCAATGGATTTGTGGTAAATAAAACAGGCAGCATGTGACTTGATGTTAAACTAAATTCTCTCTCTCTCTCTCTCTCTCTCTCTCTCTCTCTCTCTCTCTCTCACTAAATAGTAAAAAATACATTGAAAACCAAAGAGTCGGTGGTGGACTTCCACAGGTGCAATCACTATATCTACCTTCCTATACCAGCTCTGTCCTGGGATGCCCCCTCGACCCAGTGGATGTGGTGGGAGAAAGGCGAAAGATGGCTAAGCTATCATCCACGATGAAGAACATGTCACACCCCATGCAGGACACTCTGACAGCACTGGGCAGCTCCTTCAGTGACAGGCTGCTTCACCTGCGGTGTGTGAAGGAGAGATACTGCAGGTCCTTCCTGCTCCCAGTAGACCTCACACACCAAAACTGACAAACTCACCTATGTGCAATATCAATATATACTACACTGTGCAATGTCAATATTTCCTATGTGCAATAATATGAATCCTACCATCCTTATTTATCACTTCTTGTTTGAGTCTGTTTACTTATTTTTTATTATTATATCTTGCTTTTATTGATGCTTCTTGCTATTGTGCTATCCCCTTTGCTGCTGCTGTAACACTGTCAATTTCCCCGCTGTGGGATTAATAAAGGATTATCTTATCTTATCTTATCTTAATGTCACTGGTTCGAATCGAGCTCATAATGTTTGTTGCCTGTCATCTCCTCTCCTTCTCCTGCTTGTCATTCTCTACTGTATATTATCTAATAACACAGAAATGCCACAGAAATAATCTTTGAAAGAAAATGTACAGTACAGGGAAGGCAGTCACATTCAGTTAGTCGAGACGGACCCATGGAGTCTGATGGATCTCTCTACACAGGTCTATTTGTTCAAAGCATGTCTCACTGTTCTTTTTTCCTAAGAAAAGTCAATCAGGGCTATTGATTTTCACTGAAGCGGTATAGTGATCTATGCTTGCATAATATACACCAACTTGCAGGCTCTCCCTCCAACAAACATTTATCTTTGCTCTGGCAGTTAGTTGAATGGAAGAAAAATGGAGGAGGCGGGGCCAGCTAAATGCCTAGACCATGTAGTGGTTATTGGTTCAGGAGAGGGGCTCTGAGCTCACTGGTTGTGGGCTGAATGTTTGGATGCAGGGGATCAGAATCAGGCCAGCCTGTTTACTGATCACCCCAGAACCTCCAGAGATCTATTGGGCTAACAGCCTAGTAGTGTTGTTCAATGGGCAGTGTTTTCAGAACCAGTCTAGATACCCATGGCCATGGGCCAAACTCAGCAGCATGATTTCAAAGTGCTAGGGCGATAGGTCAGGAATGTTATAGTGATAGTCATGGATATGAACTAGCAATACTATAGTAGTCAAATATATCATGTATTTATGAAGTGCATTACATACTTGGTGCTAATAGGCGTCAGTGCTTCAGGTCAGTATTCAGTAAATCGATTTGAAAGCCCACATATTTTTCCAGTACAGAGTCCATAAGCTGTGTACTGGAGATGCACAGCTTATTAGCATCCTGAAAGACTGAGAGTACAAGAGTACTGAGAGTAAATACACAGGAGAATGGACAAAGTGCCTAAAAATGGCATCCTGGACTTCTACTTCTACTTCTACTCAGTCCTCCTGGGACATCCTATGATGCATTGCATACTCCACATTTCTAAGGGTTTTAATTCCAAATGTTATGTACTGTAAATCATTTGATAATTAATAAATATTCAAAATATAGATATTTGTATCCCCTCAAATGATACCATTTTGTAAATCAAAGGTAATACAATAATATTGCACATTGAGTTTGCCCACTTGAGTGGGCGTGTTAAGGGATGGGTATGAAAACAATTATAACTTACAAGTGCATTGAGTGCAATGAAAACGCACCACAATATGAAGCCATGAAAACCTTCACAGTCCTAATTACTCTCCAAAGTGAAAAGGAATCATTCATTTTCAGCATAAAGAATTAAAATTCTATATTTCCCTTTGAGCTCCATTCAGGGATAATTTCATACCATAACAGCCCTACTTGGTAAAACAGTTTGTATCTAATGATCGCCAAAGTACTGTAGCGTGTGTGTGTGTGCACATTTGTGTGTGTGTGTGTGTGTGTGTGTGTACATTCTTCCCCTACTGCAAAAAAGGTGCTGATTATTCCTATTAGAAGCGTGTTGTGTTCCAGGCACAGTAACAGCACAACAGGCAGTGTCATCTGCCAATGTTATTTCATGCTCGGTTGGGTGTGAATCAATTTCATTCCGGGGAACAATTACTCAAGATTGCAGATTTTTTCCCCATCCTTCCAATCATAACACTTGAATCAAATCATTGTGCACTGCTCAACATACAGTGCCAAAATGCAAACAGATCGGCTGCTCAGTGATGTGATCATGTGACATTGTCAGCCATGACAGGCCATTTCCAACGGAAAGACAAAGTCATTCCCTCACCACAATGTTTTTCTTTCTCCCTCAATTTAAAGCTGCAGCAAAAATATTCCTACTATTTTTCTTTTCTTTTCTCTAGGTCAATAAATACCACTTGTGACCCTGGTGAACTCTGACTCGCAGCGTTTACATTGTTGGGGCAGGGTAGTCAAACAAAACATGGGATGGATGGGAGATAAAGCCTCACACATTCTCTCATTACTCACATAAAGAATGCTGGCCCCGCGGCGATGGACAGAGTCTGGATTCCAGCGGCCTGGCTGGGCCGACGCTGACAGTTGTTTCTGGCCTCAGAATAGGAATGAGGCAGGCTGGAGGACGGGAAGGCTACGTGAGGAGCCATGCTTCAACAGTTAAAGAGGCTGATCGGTGCGAGGGTGTGCAGCTTCCACCAACCAGGAGGTGTCATTCAAGCCCGGCTACCTCTAACTGAAGGAAAGGGTCCATCCATGGATCACTAAACAACACAGACAGACAGCCCCTTTCCAATTAGACCTGGCTCCAATGTATCCGCCCCATCTTCCGCTGGCTTTTAGTTAGACATGAGTGGGTATACACTGTTGAGTAAGATCAAGGGGGATATAATCAAGTGCCGACGAGTTTTAAAAGTCATTTAGACTTTTGTTCTGAAGTGAGATATCCACCTACTCATTGATTAATTAAATGAAAGGAAAACTAACTCTTTTTTTCCAGAATAAATGTACTGTAGTGCTTTATAGTCAATTGAAGATACAGTACAATTGATAACTGAACTTAATTTGTATTAGTTCACTAAATATCAAAGTATGTTTGCTGAAATTCAGCTAAGAAGAAATCATTTTCACACTTCATAGGAGTAAGAATATGTGCACACCACATACAGTACACAGATTTTCTTCTTTTATGTCTTGTGAACTACTCATCCCTTCCCTGTCCGTATCACACTGATACCAAACTGCTTTCACAAAGCCTACAATCTGCAAGCCCTGATTTCCAAACTGACAAAAAAGGAGCTATTTTTGAAGGAAGCACATGAACATGAAAAAAGCACACAAATAGCAGAACAAGGAATCTATAGTTTCTCTTTTTGCAATATTGGGAATGTGCGATGTGGTGAATTGTACGGTACATCAACCTTCCACCAACACTTTGCAGATCTAAACAGACACTGCGCTTGTTGTTCGTTGTGTTGCCACAGCAATATTTCTATTTATCCTGTGAGACAGCTATACAAATAGATGAAGTGCAACAACATGACATTTTCTGTACTTCAATTACTTTGCGGGGCTGGGCCACGTGGGTTAAAAGCCAACAAACCATAACTTTCCCTGACATTTCCTCCCCCCACAGTGACCGTTGATGGATTCTCCCTGACAAAGCATTCATTATCGCGGAGAACAGAGAGTGCACTAAAATCTCTTCTCTTTTCTTCGCCCCTCCATCCTCTGCCTCCCTGTCCAAATCGAGATGAACTCGGCTGTAGAACAGAATGGGCTCCACACACCGTCGGAGGGAAAAGTGCCGAGACACTGCACGATATTCGCTGGCAATCAGAAAGTATTTTCTTATTGCAGGGCAGCCATTATGGGGCAGAAGGGCATATCAAATGGAAACAACTGTTCTGTGCCAGCTCGGATTTCATCCTGCTACAATGGGAGAGGCCACTATGGAAATGAGCTATGATTGTGTGCTATTGGAGATTAGCATCCCTTTTATCATTTATCTTGGAGGTTCAATGCACTGTGGCTCAGTGGTATCCAAACAACACCAAGTCCCCAGACACAGGAGAGGTCCCACCCAAAGCCCTTTGGAAGACACACTGAAGATTTAAAAAATACATTTCATGTACCCAAAACTCAATCAAAGAATCTGTTGGAGTTTGTAATGACGGCAATGCTTGTGTATCAGATCTGTGTCAAAAATGGAACAGGTGTTACAGTTAGTGCTGTATTAGTACAGTGACTCTTTAACAGGCAAGGATGCGTGAGGGAATAATTTAAATGCCAGGTTCAGTGTCTTAATCTCATCAGTCTCATACTGCACATACATGCAAGCACGTACATGTACATGCGCACGTGCACACACACACACATACACACACATCTTATCCACCCACAGGCAGGGGGCTGATTGTCTGATAGCATTAGCATTCCTGTCCAACCCTGATAGAAGCAACACAGGAATCAGGCTCACTTCAAGAGGTTCACATCACAGACAGAAACACATCCATTCACTGTGGACAGGCTAATAAATAAAAGAGTAACCCTGTGGCAGTAACAAGCCTATAAAGTATAGCTATGTTTTACAAGTGAATGAGACGGTGAGCCAAGAAAGATGGTTACCTTGCAAGAGCCAAGCACTCTGTACTTTACAAGGCTGGGAGGAGAGTGAGTCTATCCAATACTGCACTCTCTGCTATTAAGCTTCTACAGATTGACTCCGCTCCATCATGATATAATGAAAATCTCACAGCGTCACTGCATGAGTTATCATGTTTACACTATGGAGATGATATGCATTTTTCTAAAAGGAAGACATGAAATGGATTAGAATTACACCACAGCTTGAAAAAACATATTCAAACATCTTCATGAATCAGCTACTGTACACTGTAAGTGCACTGAATGAAAAACCAAAGCAGAGCAGCACAGTCTGGAGCTGCACACCTCAGACAGTGTGTTATATTTAGACGGCTTATGTTTTACTAGCAGAACTAAAAGCAAATCAATCAAGGCGAGCTAACTCAGTGGCCTCAATTACAGGCAACGTCTGAGCAGCCCAAACACTGGCCTCATCATGTCAGAGTTAGCCTTACTGCAGTCCACCGAGACTACAATCAGCAGCACACAACAGAAGTATAAACACATTAGCTTTAATTAGATTGTGGCCAAGGCTTTGACTCCATCAAATCTAATACATATTATGTTGGATTTAATCCAGCTGGTTGCTATGGTATTGTTGCCAGTGCAGTCAAGGGGGACTGGGGGAATGTGTGCTGCTGGGGAGGTGGTGATTCGCTTAGCTGAAGATGTAGATGGGAGAAAGTGTGTCTCTGGTCTGTGTGTGTGTGTGTGTGTGTATGTTTGTGCATGTACAGTATGTGTATTTGCTGTTTTGTGATGATAATGAGCATGTTAGCTTGTGTATATGTTTTGTTACGAATTTTAGGCAGTTGAGGAGTGTCTTTGTGTGTGTGTGTGTGTGTGTGTGTGCGTGTGTGCGGTTAGGGAGGTAAGGGGGATGGTTTTGTATGAATATATGGCCGTGCACATGTGTGTGTCAGTGCAGCCATGTGTCACATTGAACATATGCTGCTGAGCATCTCTCTCCATCCCTTTTGCAGGGAGGGTGAGCTGTAACACACGGCAGGACTCTCCCTGAGCTGATCCAGGGGGACAACATGGAGGAGGGTCTCAGAGGCCAGAGGGTGATGGGCGGACCTTAGGTCCTCAGAGGGCTGCAGGGGCTGTCACAGGCCTGTACATGTCCCTGCTCACTAAGGCACACAGTTAGTCACGGTTGCTCAGCATGCTGGATATGCACCACACAATAAGTACAGATAAATACACACATGCATTAATAAAACATAACATAATGCATATACACACATGTG
>CABFOS010098565.1:4927-19816 GCA_900660315.1 Diretmoides pauciradiatus | reverse complement strand
GATTGATTGATTGATTGATTTTATTTGACAATAAAAAACATGCAACAGAAGCCCAAAGACTTCCCACAGTTTTGGGGAAATATTGTCAAGGATAAACGCAAGAAAGCTAAATGCTTATTTCCATTGCGGTCCTTGTGGAGGAAGAAGGGGAAGTGAACAGACAGGCATCAAACGAACATCACAATAATCCACATAACACATAGACATAACATCACAACACATGAACACACATTGCATAGAAATCTGACATTTACAAACGAATATCAGACAACATCACATGAGCCGCATAACACATAGACATCGCAAGACATCACATCACATGGACAACATTTCACATCATGTAGACACGATAATCACAAAGTGCCCTAAATTAAGAACCTATCAGTAGTCCCTTTTGAACCATGTCTTTAAGCTAAACTTAAATCTGACTGCATTTGATGTGGTTTTCAAGTCACTAGGCAGACTGTTCCATAAGACAGCTGCTGAATATAAAAATGTCTCTTGCACTTATTCTAAGCCGCTTTGGATGAAAGCGTCTGCTAAGTGACTGTAATGTAATGTACTAGTCATTTGACATTGCGGAAGCGACGTCTCAACATGTCCCTTATTTACAGTCACGGTGTGAAGATGTCTGTGAAACTAAAGGCAGACTACAGTGCTGTGTTACACATGCCCGTCCTGAAGGAAGGGAAGGACAGAGCCTCGCTCATTCCCGGAGGTGTGCAAGGCCAACCGGGCTACACACAGCCAGGTGACAATGAAATTACTCCTTTTTTATTATGTTGTTGTTAATTACACACATTTCAAACACAAAACCTTGATCGGAAGAAGTTAATAAAACACTAAACAAGCATTTTACCTTTGTAATGCAAAAAGTGATATTTCTGTGAGTGGCAACAAAAGATAAAACCATAAAGGTAATATATGTGGATGGTGTGTTACTTGGATCAAGGTTGACTTGAAACACAATCAGGCATAACGCAGCATAAAGCATGCTCATTAATTAGGAATGTGCCATTTGACATCTGTGATTGTTCTGCTCAGATACTCCAGAAACAATTTGATTAAATAATGTGCTGCAAAATCCCATTCACCACCATCGTACATGCATCATAAGTGCGAGATATTTCTCCACACACTTCAAGCAGTTATATAGTTGTAGCTTATTTAGACTGTTTTTTATTCATAAATATCTATCAGTGTCTCTATAAACACTGACATTTGCCTGAAGCTCTGAAATCAGCTCTCTGGGCTTAATTTACTGCTGGTGTGTTTCAGGTGATAACCCAGACTACCTGATCACTGGGACACATGCTTACCCCTCTGGACCTGGTATGTACTATGCTGTTAAATAAAAGCCTGCTGCGTGCTTCTATTCTGTGCCCATTCACGGACCATTCTTTGTTAATGCAAGTAATTGTTGTTCAATATAGGAGTAGCCTTGACTGCTGACACAAAGCTGCACAGGATGCCTAGTGAGAGTGGTGTCCATTCCATGGCATTGGCCTTGCCGCCGTCTCAAGCCAGGTAACCTAGTTTTTTCTACAGTGCAGGAGTTGACTGGGAGACTGGCAACCATTAGTGATAATTTAACAGTCAAGGATGTGTTTTTTTGAGGTTGCAGGTTGTTTAGCCACCTACATTTTTCCAGATTTTGTTCCTGATCATATCTGTGAACAGTATTGTTGACTATATTGTTTGCTTATAGGCAGGATGCCATGCGCACTGCCGCCAGTGTCGGTGACATCCACAGACACGCTGGAGGAGCAGAGAGATCCCTGCCTCACTCAAACACTGTGGTAGGTGTTGTTGATCTCTTTTTAGTCCCCAGAACACACTGGACCTCACATTCTGGTCATCTGTGCTGTAAGCTGATCACTGTTTTTACTTTAGTCGGTCATGGAAGGAGGAGGCACCAGAACTTCTGCACTCGTGAGAAAAGCACCGACAATGCCCAAACCCCAGTGGCATCCGCCATGGAAGCTGTTTCGGGTAACTAACGATCATTTTAACTGTTAGTTTATGCTGTATTTCCTCTTGGCTTGCAGATGCACATCACATGCTGATGCTACAGCTTGACTGGCATGACCCTTGTATGATTTTTGATTGGAGGATGTTTTGTCTGATAGGTCATCAGTGGCCATCTCGGCTGGGTGAGGTCCATAGCCGTGGAACCCGGGAATCAGTGGTTTGTCACGGGATCTGCCGACAGAACCATAAAGGCGAGTAAAGATTTTCATGGTTGTAATCCTATTCTATGTTAAATCATGGTTTAGTGAGAATCTAATTGCTGAAAATGTATTTGAAATATCTCTGTTTGTAATCATGCAGAGATAATTAACGCTCTTGAATTAGTGTTACCAGGGGAGGTCTAGTAATTGTTATTATCTGAGCACCTAATTTGTTCGGGTATTTAAAGGGGGGGGGGTCACCTTCCCTGAAAGAAATGCTCTAGTATTTTGTAAATCTTGAGGATCTCTTCTGATTTCTAGGTGGCACTCTGTCTGGAGACACTTCCCTCGTAAATCTCTGTAATTCTATAATATGACATGAAGGCTGTTTCTCTCCACAGATCTGGGACCTGGCTAGTGGGAAGCTGAAACTCTCCCTGACCGGACACATCAGCACGGTCCGTGGTGTGGCGGTCAGCACCCGCAGCCCCTACCTCTTCTCCTGTGGAGAAGACAAGCAAGTCAAGTGTTGGGATCTGGAGTACAACAAGGTATGACATTATAATGGTGAAGACCAGAGGAGCTGGAGACTGGAGCTCCAAGGATGCTGTTTATCTGACCTCTGACCTCCCTGGAGGAGTGAAAAGAGAGTCTCCTTACAGGATCACATTAGTGAAAGATTCATTTAGGCCGTCATGTAGGAATATGAGGGTGATATCTTGGGATTCTCTTGACAATATCCATGTGTGTGTTAGGTCATCAGGCACTACCACGGACACCTCAGTGCAGTGTATGACTTGGACCTGCATCCAACCATCGATGTGCTGGTGACGTGCAGCAGAGATGCCACAGCAAGGGTAAGCTCTGCTAGCTCTGGATAGCAGTACTGTGATCACCTCACTTTACTTTGAATCTTTTCCATTTTAAATATTCAAGTAATGTCAAAATTGAGTCTCAGGATCTGTTGAGAACAAACAATAATAACATGGTTTTGAGGCAGCAGGGGGGGTCTAGTAGTTAGAGACCATCTCCCAAAGACAAAAGTATTGGGCATCTGGGTAGTGTAGGGGTAAAGTCCTTGCCTACCACCGCAGACACCTGGCCCCGGCAGCCGTACTTCAGCCGTACTTCCGGCTTGATCGGGCATCCATACAGACACAATTGGGGTGGGAAGCTGGATAAGGGGATGTGTCCTGAGCGCTACACCAGCGCCTCCTTCTGGTCAGTCAGGGCGCCTGTTCAGCGGGGAGGGGATCTGGGGGAGATAATGTGAACCTCCGCGCACATTACGCTCTCCCGGTAAAACTCCTTGTCGTCGGGTGAAAAGAAGCGGTGGCTGACTCCACATGTGTCGGAGGAGGCACGTGGTAGTCTACACCCTCCCCAGGCCGGCAGAGGGGGTGGAGCAACGACCAGGACCGCTTAGGTAGAGGGAATTGGCAAATGACTAAATTGGGGAGAAAACAGTGGGAAGAGCTGAACACCAGAGTCTCCTTTGAAAAAAAGAAAAAGACTGTCTCCCAACAGGAGGGCTGGTCATGGGAATGTTTAATTATTCCCACATTGTAGTTGAATTTGATTTCTTCGTGACTGTTATTAGACCGGCGTCAATGTTGAGTGTTCATAACTAGATTTCCTTTCTGCCCATGAAGGTTTGGGACATCAGGACCAAAGCCAACGTGCACACCCTGTCCGGTCACACCAACACTGTGGCCACCGTGAGATGCCAAGCTGCAGAGCCACAGATCATCACAGGTCAAAATAAATCACAGGCTTCATCTGAGCATACCCTTTATTTATTTTTGTGTTTCTTTACCTACTGTTTTTACTCTAAAGTTGTGACCTGCTGGCTTTTTGTCCATCAAGTCCCAGATTGTCAAAGTATCGACCTCTTGCAGGCAGCCACGATTCAACCATCAGGCTGTGGGATTTAATTGCTGGGAAGACCAGAGCTACTCTGACCAACCATAAGAAGTCTGTCCGAGCGGTGGTGTTACACCCCAGACAGTAAGCAAATTCATATTTTATATAGTTGTATCTTTTGTTTTGAAGATGAACCGAGATCCAGTATGACATTAACCCAAGCAATCATAATTGTTTTGTTGTTTTTGATGACAGTTACTGGTACTGATGTTGATATTCCAGATACACCTTTGCCTCTGGCTCTGCCGACAACATCAAGCAGTGGATGTTCCCAGATGGCAACTTCATCCAGAACCTGTCTGGGCATAACGCCATTATCAACACTCTGGCTGTTAACTCTGACGGCGTGTTGGTGTCTGGAGGTATTTATAACCAGCAACGTTGCCTGTTTAATGAGCTTTTTTCCATTTGAACTTAAAATGTTTCACGATCATTGAATCTGTGAATAAGGGACGAGTTTTTTGGTGGTATCACTATCAATGTTGAGTGTTTTGTGGTTAAATATTCAGAAATACATCACGTTTGTCTTATCTCGGTAGCCGACAACGGAACCATTCATATGTGGGACTGGAGAACAGGCTACAACTTCCAGCGGATCCATGCTGCTGTGCAACCTGGATCCCTGGACAGCGAATCCGGGATCTTCGCCTGCATGTTCGACCACTCAGAAAGCAGACTGATCACCGCTGAAGCTGACAAGACCATCAAAGTATACAAGGAGGACGACACAGCTGTAAGTTAGAATCAGTATAGATTTCAGTTTTAGCAGCGTGACCATAAATGGATCATTTTGTTAACCCTAGTTTCTTTCTTGCAGACGGAAGAAAGCCACCCGGTTAACTGGAAACCAGAGATCCTCAAGAGGAAACGATTCTAAAGAGTTTATTTTATTGTTTTCACTCATAGTCATAGAAACCATCATGAAAAAGTTGTCTACCAGGCCTCCTGTTGTAGATAGACCCGACAATTTTGCTTGTTAGTGCTTACTCCTAAGACAAACCCTTCCATACCAAATGCTACTTGGACAATATGCCAGGCAGAAGAAAAAGCTCATCCGGTGTCAGTCTTCATTCTAAAAACCATTTGCAGTCTTCATTGTATGATGTTAGTCCAATAAATCTGCCGTTCTGGACCGCCAGGAACCTCCCAGAATGTTTGTTCTTGATGACGACCGCTCTCTCGTAGCTCTGGGTCGTCTGGTCCACCAACAGAAGCCACTCCTCCGTCACAGCAGGACTGGCCTGGGAGTAGACCTGGTCCTCACTGGGGTCAAACCCTGCGGTGGGACACAGTGGAGCTTCTCTAGTACTCATGCTCATGAAATGATTCTTTTTGTATTGACCCGGCAACAATTACCAATTGTACATACAGGGGATCAAACATTTCCCTTTTTTCTGTTTGCAGTTTGATGTTTATATTGCTACATTAATAAAGGGCACAATTTTTTCACATCCTTCCTGTTTTCTATGTGGTAAAGCTGAAGCACCGTACTTACCGAGGTATCTGTTGGTAACAATGTTCCTGTAGTGTTTACAACCGTGACACTTAATCTCCTCCCAGTAACCACAGTCCCCTGGTGTCTCATGGAGCTCCACTGTATTTCTGCTGTCTCTATCTGGGTCAGATATCTGCTTACCTATTGAATCAAGTCAAGGTTTTAATTATATAGCACAAGGCAGCATTGTGTTCAACACAAACGTAACCTGCATCGTCTCAAACCTCATTGTGTTATGAGTCTTGGCCTTGCTTAAAAATCATGTATTTATAATGCAGGTTTTACTATAGTGTAGTTTTTGTATCCATGACAAAATGATACGGCTCATACAGTACATCTACCTGACTCCTGGATGTAGAGCATGGAGAGCGCATGGCGAAAGCCTCGGCCTGGTTTCTTCTTCAAGGAGCGTTTTGGGCTCTCCGGCTGATCCGCCGCTTCAGGTGGAGGTTCCTCCACAGTCAGGAGGTGACCTACATTAAACATCAGCTCCTCCTCCAGAGACGCGAAACACATCTCAAACTGCTCCTCACTGTCTGCATTTCTGGAAGATGGTAGCACGACATCAGTATCAATTTTAATCATACATTATTCTGAAAAACATCCACTTAATATGTCCTACCCTTAAGGTAACATACTGTAGGTGAAAATTAATTACTGAAATAAAATGAATACTGGATGAGTGATAGAACTTTTCTGCATTAGTTACTTCTATTACTTCTCTGCACTTTACTGCATTAGTTTCCCCTGTGATTTTCTTACGTTCAACTCTTTGAAATTAGTGTTGTAAAATGTGACCCTGTCTATTTGACAGGAAGACTCACCTGAAGTCTACCCACAGCAGGCCTGCAGTGATCAGTCCCAGCCACTCGCTGGCCTCCCAGTTCTTGGTCAGCATGACTGGTACCATGATCACCTCTCTGGTGTCTGCATAGCTGAGCTCTTTCTTACAGCTGCGGGAAGCCTGGTAAGCTGGAGTCATGAAAGGACAAATGACTACAGCCTCCTCCACACCTGCCGCCATCCTAACAACACACACAGCTTTTGCTTAAACCAGGACACCAGTTATATCTACATCCAGGCTATTAAGTGATCATGACAAGCAAAGACTAATCCTTTCAGTGATTCAGGGATTGAACCATCACTACCTACGCATCTCTACTCACGCATCATTAATGTTGCCTGTCACCCCTCCTTCTATATCCATCCATACTGGTAAGCCGTCATCTTTGAGGCGGCTGTAAACCTTTTTCACTAGAGCTTGGTCATCCCACTGGTAGGAGAGCATAATATGATTTGGCATTCTGTCTTCTCCACTAAAACATGATAAAACAGCTTATGTCAGGTTCCTGTGATGTTTTGTTTGCAGCTTGTCACGGTTGCTGAAGAAACCGTTCTATACAAAGGGAAACTTGGCTTGTGCTGCTTGTTTACTCAGGTCTACATATCAGGTTGCATCATGTGTTGCTTGGCTACAGGACTTTGCAGCAGTGGGAGGATACTCGGACCAGCAGAGATCAGGGAAGCCACAGACGGTTAGCAGCAGTGTTTATTGTTGCCGGCAGAGGGCGCCATGTCACCATGGCTCAAACTGAAAATGTCGTTCAAACGATTCGATTCATTGAAATTATTCAGTGTCAATTGAATTACACAACTTTCTTTTTATATTCCGTTTTGGAAAATTAACTAAAATTTTCTTTTGCCATACTTTACATATATACTTTGTGCGTTATAACAGGTAAAGCATGATAACTGGACATGTGTGCGTGTGTGTGTGTGTGTGTGTGTGTGTGTGTGCGCGCGTGTGTCGCGTGTAATCTTGCCTAATTAAATCTTGGGGCAATCAAGGCCACAGATGGAGCCGGTCAGCCTGGGACGTCCTGACAGACAGGAGGTGTGTTCAGTGTGTTCAGGACGCACAGTGGAGCTGCACAAAGTTCATTCCAGTGCGTTAATTGCGTGAAGGGGAATGCTACTTTTCTGGATTCTAAAACAGAAAATCACCTGGAAAGCTGTGGAAATCATGTTGTATACCTACACGATGGAGAATGACTAACACGCGGCGTGGTGCGTTCACTGCCCTCGTTGTTTTGAGACTCGGGTCAAGGCGCGATGATGCGTCTCCGCGCACTTGAGGGGAGACTTTGACACGGAAATATGTAGGGCAACCTAACTCAGGCGCTAAAACTCTCGCCATGGGTTACAGACATGTAAGCACCTGTCTCCTTCACAGACTGGTCCTGTCTCTGCTGTGGGCTCCGTCCCTCGGACAGGGGACCAACCTGACGCTGTCTGTTGAGGAGGGTTTGCCCGCTAGAACCGTCGTTGGAGACATCGGAGCCGGGTTGAGTCGACCGAGCACCGGCTTCTTCATCTCAGAGAGCAGAGACTCGTATGTGTTCAAAGACTTGGAAATAGACGCGGACACTGGCATCATCTCCACAGCCGTCATCCTGGACAGGGAGAGCAGAGAGAAGTACGAGTTTGCGGCGGCCACTCTCACAGGTGACATGATCAAGGTGACAATAGTGGTGAAAGATGTGAATGACCATTCCCCCGTGTTTTCCTCTGATAAAGTGGACTTGGAAATATCAGAACTGAGCCCCCCTGAAACTCGCTTTCAGCTGGAGGGTGCTCAAGACCAGGATGAGGGTGAGTTTGGGACCCAGGGGTACAGAATCACTGAGAGTGAGATGGGGGATTTATTCCAGGTGGAGTTTCGCAATGGATCTACTAACCCCTTCAACCTTGATCTCATCCTCATCAACAAACTAGATAGAGAAGTAAGAGACTCTTACTCCCTGAGCGTGGAGGCGTTTGATGGGGGGATCCCTGCTAGGGTGGGAAAGCTGCACGTGAACATTCGAGTCTTGGATGAGAATGACAACCCACCCATGTTCAACCAGACAGAATATCATGCTTTCCTGTCTGAGGATGCGCCGGTGATGTCAGCAGTGTGTCAGGTGCACGCCACAGACCTCGACCTAGGTGACAATGGCCGAATCACCTATGAGATAAACAGGCGCCAGAGTGACTCCAACGAGATTTTCTCCATCAACGACACCACTGGGGTGATTTACCTCAGTAAACCGCTGGATTTCGAGGTTCAGGCTTTTCACGAGCTGATCATAAGCGCCAGGGACAACGGCGCTCAGCCTGAGTACAGTAGCACGTTTGTAGGCGTGAAGGTGCTCAACATCAATGACAACAGCCCTGTGATCAGCATCCTGTTCCTCAGTGAGACAGGGGATGCTGTGGTGTCAGAGGCAGCGGGGATCGGGGAGTATGTTGCGCGGATATCAGTGTCAGACCCCGACCTTGAGGAGGAGAGGGTCACGGTCATTCTTCAGGGTGGTGATGGGAAATTCACCCTGAAGCAAACGGATGACTTCCTATTTGCCTTGTGTGTTGACGGAGAGCTGGACAGGGAAGAGAAGGACCTGTATGACCTGAAGGTGCTGGCATCTGATTTCGGGAGCCCGCCTCTGAGCAGTGAGATGACCTTTCTCGTGAAGGTCACAGACACCAACGACTGCCACCCGCACTTTGAAAAGGACGTGTACACCGTTAGCGTAGCGGAGGACGTTCCTCAAGGAAGCTCCCTCCTCCGGATGCAGGCCCAAGATGCGGATGATGAGGGCGCGAACTCAGACCTCAGCTATTCCATCCTCAAGTTCAATCGGGGGAATCTGGTTGACATTGACCCAAAGTCAGGCCTGGTCACCACAGCTGCCAAGTTGGACAGAGAGACCGTGGCAGAGGTGCGGTTCCTGGTGGTGGCAGCGGATGGAGGGGAACCGGCGTTGTCGTCGACGGCCACAGTCACCGTGGTGGTTGGGGACGTCAACGACAACGAGCCTGTGTTCCAACAACAGCTGTACAACGTTTCCATCCCAGAGCACGCTGAGATCGGAAGCTGCTTCTTACAAGTATGTAGGGGTGCATTCAGCCGTATGGTCAGACGTGTCAAATCATCTAAAGGATTCTGTCACTTATATTTCAACTAACATGGTTTTACAAACACACGTTTTGCTGTGAAAAGAGCAGAGCAGAGCATGTCCACTTCTGTCTCCACGGTGGACATTCAACCTCTCTGTGTCTCTCTTGCTGTCTCCTTGACACATCCCGGGACAAAAGTGCCCTTCATTCTCTCCATGCACAAAGCCAACAGTGTTCCTCCTAAAGGCCCTGGCTGCTCCCAGCACACTGACCCGTCCCAGTCCAGCCCTGTGTCTTTGACATGACAGCTCTGACGCCTGGTACCACCCCCCTAGCCCGGCACCAGCTGAAACCCATTACAAAAGAAGCCTGAATTACTAAAGCTTGATATCTATACATAGATGACATTCAAGTCAGTTAGATTCTACTTTATTATCCCAATGCGGAATTCATAACAAATGACATGACAACTTCATAACATACACCAAATCAAAGGAAAATCATTAAAAAATCTAAACAATAGTTGATCTAATAGGCAGATGTAAACATTAGGTGGTCAGCTAAAAAACAATAATCCAACATGCAACTTAGCAATTTTATCACACATTGAATGAAGGAGTTTTTCATGGTAACAAGAAGGCCTGAAAGCTCACCTTGTTCACTAGAGACACATTGAAGAGCTCTGTTGATCTTGAACAAATACCTTTACTGCACTACCAGGCTGTGTAAATCAAAGTAGATCTGCTTAGACCTGAAGCTCACACTTCTGATCGGTCTACCAAAGTGAGCAAAACCATCTCAAAACCGCTCTGTTGATTGGGTGATTGTTGGAACATCCGTGTTACATGACACTAAATGCATTCAAACTGCACATGCATTTTCAGAAAGCGCTTGCATTTACATTACATATTTGGACTGAGGTTTGGTTCAGTTTAAATACATTCAATTGTTTGAACTTCAAACTTTCTAACAGGATTTTATAAACCTATATTTGATATAAATGCATGAACCGGGTGGTCCAAAACGTGTAAGAACGTGTGTGGTTTTATATTCCAGGGTATAATGTAGGTTAAGGGGCATATTTGATGCTTCCTGTAGTTTCCTGAGCAGACCTTGACCTACAGTATGACTCACAAACCTCCTCTGCTCAGGGCTCATAAAGACCAAGATGATATCCGCTTTATGGCTGGAAAGAGAGCACTCTTATCTGGTCAAATGTGGCTCTGCTGCCGGTATTCTTTGACGCTCCTACAATATAAATGTTTACATTGATGAATTGGTGAACAAATGGTTGTAAAGTCACAACTCACATGAAAGGAGTTCTGCCGCATGATAAGTCTTCACCTTGGTTATTTGTTTGGCTGTTACTGCAGTCGAGATATTTCCCACCACTGTGGATTTTTTATGGTTGTGTTATATTTGTCTTCTTTGGTAGAACAAAATGATTATTCAAATTCAAGTTTTACTATTCAGAGATGATTTAGCCACAATACTGCTACTGCAGTGTAACAGTATATATTAAGATATTTAGAGGTAGTAGGGTTGAACAATACATTACATTCATATTGATATTGCAAATGAAAACATGTATAATGCAAAGGCTTTTTAAAATACAATTCAGTTTCTTTATAGTCAAAGTAGTGAGAATGAGAAGCGTCTGACAGACATCAGAAATCACACAATCAGTGGCTGCAGACATTTTCAGACTTTCACACTTGTGCTTTTCTGTCTATAAACAATCTACTTTAAAACCATCATCAAAACAAAACAAATGATCACACTGAAAAAGTTGGATGTTTATTTTTGATGGAAAGAGAACTGATACTACTTGCTTATTACTGCGGTCCCGTAAACTTCCTAAGAACAGCCCTGGGTTTATCTTGATCAATATGGATTATAGGTTTATCCAGTGGGGGTTGAATTCATAAGCCCCCCAAGGTCAATTGCCAAAAGTGGAGTTGCGATGTTTTCACACGACAGCAGCGTTACACTCCTCCTAAAAGATAAAGCGGCATCTACAGCCACCGTGAACCACATGACAGGGTGGTCTCCTGCTGCTCTGGAAGAAACAAAACTAGCTTTGTTTGTTTTTTTATTCAAATTTTTATTTGGAACAAAGGTGGTACGTGTTATACAATACAACATGTTTACATCATGTCCCTGCCTTTGATATAAGGGTAAAAAACAAAAATAAGACAACTCAATGATTAAAACAAAGGAAAAAAGAAGGGGGCAAACAAAACAAATAAAAATACAATATATTTCTCATACCCTTCTATCTGCTTCTTTCCTAGTATCATAGCGAAACAAACTAGTTTAATCACGAGTTTGTGTGTTTTGAAGACGGTACAAATATTTCTTGTACGTGCAATATCATAATGATTTGGTGTCAAAGTGCAAAAAGCTCCCTGACCTTTAATACTGGTTTATCATTACCAAGCTAATGCTTCGATAACAACCTTCTCGTAAAGGAAAGAGCCTCAGCAAAGAAGATATTACTGACTACCATCTCCTGAACACACCAGTCAGGATTACGATGCTGCTCTCCTGGTTTTAACGCTAGCTGCTGAAAAAGGTCATTCCCCATCATTTTCCAAACTGCCCATACTTTTCACACAGGCTTAGATGATCTTAATCCCTTAGTAGACTCCTATACCACCAACATCCGATGACCAGTGGTGAGTCAGTTCTTGTGAATCCAACACACAGTGTAGTGTTGATCCTCAGTGGATGTTATCATTCGTAACCTTACCTGTCAGATCACTTACCTTGTGAAAGCTATGAGATGGTGAACCTGTACATTATTGCACTACACACACCTTACACATACATCATTGTTCATTGTTCCCCAAATAGTTTTAGTTTCTGGGTTTCTGTTTTAGTTTCTAAGCATCTTTATCACTGTAAGACAGATATTTCTCTTCTCTTCAGGTTATTGCCACAGATGCAGATAGCCCTGATTTTGGCACCCTGCGCTACTCTCTGTCTGATGGCTTTGACAAGCAGGACAAGCACCCCCTCTTCCAAATCAACGCAGAGACCGGAGAGCTGTGTGTCCTGCAGGATATCGATCGCGATACAGGACACACAACCCACGACATTCTAGTCAAAGCTGAAGATCCAGTGAGTGGGTTTTGGATTCTAATGGAAACATTTCAACATAGCAAAAACTGATGACTTACGCTTCTTTTCTCACTCTGCAATCCTCAGGGTGGGCTGAGTGCTCAGACCTACGTGCACATTGAGGTGGAGGACCTGAACGATAACCCTCCGGTGTTCCACCCGGAGCAGTACGCCACCAGCATCAGCAGCCATGCACAGCCCGGCACAGAGATCCTCAACGTCATCGCCACTGACCAAGACTCTGGCAGGTTTGGACAGGTGACCTACAAGCTCCGGCCTGGGGACCTGTCTACGTTGTTTGCACTGGATAAAAAAACAGGTAGGCAAGCCCACATTTAGCCTAGCTTCATTCAATTTGTTAATATTGTCAAGCAGAACCCAATTATCTCATTGAGAACATTAGCTGTATCTTAATCATTTGTCAGGCTTTGGTTCAGTGACTGAAAACAATGCGACACCTCGAGCCGCTCACTAGTCGTAGCTTAGACAACAACAACAACTAACAACTACTTACTTTGTGTAAGCCGCTGCAGTAGACATGATTAGTGTCACTTCACTGCAGGGGTGATACAGAAAGCCTGTTTACATCCCCATCAATAGCCCATTGGCTATGACAGCGCTTGAATTCAGCCACAAACAGTGTGATAGTAGATAGAGTTGTAGTAGAGAGTCTTTGCAGGTGTACTACCAGTTGATGCTTTGCTACTCTAAATATCACCATTAGTGTTGATTCAGCATCTAATTGTTTCTAGAAGACAGGCCCCTGCTACCTGTGGGATTGTCAGGTAAATTTAGGTGACATAAATTGGTCATCTGTCTTCTTCTAGCACACAAAATGAACAAAAATCTGTCGCCACGTGCAGCTTTGACTCTGCTGTGCCCTGTTGATTCACAAAATTGACTCCTAAACGCTCTAACACCACACTGCTGTCTCTGTAGGAGTGCTGTACCTCACCTCCACCCTGACCCACCTGGGCACGGCCACTGTCAAGCTTTCTATAACAGCCCAGGACAGCGAGGGCCGCTCGTCGGCCAGGCCCGCTGAGGTCACCGTCAACGTTGTGCGCAGTGCCCAGGCCCCGGCTGTGTTCCAGAAATCACGCTACACCTTTACCGTGCCCGAGGACGCACATCCTGGCACCTCTGTGGGCACAGTGGAGGCCATCAGTCTAGCCAGTGAGTACATAGTTAGAGTACCAGGGCAGTAGTGTACTTTGAAGGCTGATATATTACCAGTGTTGAGTACTCAGAATACTCAAAAAAAGCTGAGCCCTCTGAAGTACTCAGATTACTTTCCTTTTTTATGTAACTTCAATTCATGTAATCTGATATTAGGTACTGTTTAAAATTAGAATATTGTTACTTTATTACTTTTTTTCATATTTAATTTTTGGTGCTGCATTTAAAAAAGAAAAAATCAAAGCATGTTTAATATAAATGAAATTTGGTGAAAAAATGATAACACACTTGGTAGCACAATCCATATTGCTAAGGCATGTATTCTAAGTAGTAACTTGTAACATACCTAGTTACTTTTAAGGTATGTAAATGAATAAAGAAGTAAACACTGGACGTTACAGGAAGTCAGTATTGACGCAGGACATGAATGACTGTGACAAAAAGCATTGAGCAACCTGTGATGCGACTCTGTCTCAGTGGGAAAGAAGGGCTACAGTTTAATCTTTAATCCCTTTTATCCAAATGAACAGATGAAGGGTCAGAGACAGCTGCACGGTATATTGTATCAGTATGTCAACATGAATATACATGCGAATGGTTTGTTTTGTTTTGTTTTATTTAGTTTACATTAAGAGATAATCTGCTCTCTTCCCCAAGGCTGACAGCCTGTTAAACTGTTACAGGAAACAAATCAATAATGTTTTACATATTGTGGCATGGTGGGACAGTGCTGCTGCCTCACAGCTAGAAGGTGTTGGCGCTGGAGGTGTGTCTCCCCATGCCTTTGGTGCCAGGGTGCCCGGGTGGGTTCTCTAGTAAAGAGTGCCTTTCTGTGTGGAGTTTGCATGTTCTCCCCGTGCTCACATGGGGTCTCCATATACCATAGAAAAACATACATGAATCCTTCCCTCTCCTGCCCTGACCATGACTGGATGCATGGAACTTGGTCCCCGGGCGCCAGTACAGCTGCTCCTGGAGGAAGGACGTCAGGATGGGTCAAGTTATCAATTTCCTTTGGTCCCCTCCACATGCAGTGTCGCTGCTCCCTGTGTGTGTGTG